>QLOY01000522.1:0-10405 GCA_003313965.1 Megacollybia marginata | reverse complement strand
AGAACTTTAGTCTCGAGCTCCCTTTTGTCAGAGAAGCGGCATCGGAGAGCAGGAAAGATGTAGTTCATGCAACGAGTTCTATTGCTGATGCTACTACATCGAGAGGGCATAAAGCGGCTGTACCAGTGAAAACAAGTACAGTTCTGGTACGGGTTGCAGAGCGGAATCCATCAAAAGGGCCTTTGGATGGTAAGACTTACATATTCGGTTGGGAAAATACTCACCTATATAATGATAGGTCTCCGTGCTGCTCGCGTCCGTGTCATATTCCGGTTCCCTCCTCAGCTCGGTTCATTCCCCCACCCACTTGTCTACGTGAATTGGTACCGGCCCTTCCGCGAACTTCATGCTCAGTCTGATGTCAGAATGTACCAAACCGCAGTCTCTACACGCCAACATGTTGTCCATTCGTCGATTATCCCCATAACAGACATCGCCATTTGTCTCCGTCATTTGGGCGTGTCGTGGATCGCGGATGGGACTCCTACAATATCCTAGATCAAGCTCCGTCATTCTATCTGAATCCTTACCTTCGGCATAATGATTTCTTCTTCTTTAGGCATTTACTCAACATGCACTTGAAGGCTAGACACGAGAGAGAGCAGTTTTTAGCTTACAAATGTTTGCGGAAGGTATAATTAGTACTCCCTGTGTTTGTTGAATCATTTTCACCTCTCTCCTTCGTCTCCTGGAGGCTTGATGTTCTGAGGGCTTTAATCGTTGTCCCCTTGACTGATGAAACGTCACAGTCGACGATGTTGTGGCAGAGTCATTGTGAGACGCAAGCAAAACAAAGCATCACGTGAACGCCGCGCTAGAGCTGAGTTCGCACAGTTGTTGTACTCATACTATAGGTATGTCATTGATAATCACATAGCCCTATCATTTACTACAGATATCGGAGTGTATACTACTATGTAATATTCAGAATATGGAATACTACGAGGGACTCAGTGCAGGCTATCAGGAACAACGGCGTCTATGGGCACTTGGCTGTGGGCAATGTAGTCGAAACCAGGTTTCCTGATGAGGCCTGCTAGGGACCCCCCCTCCCCCTCCTTCTATATAAGGCAGGTTCCCACACCCAATATAGTAAATCTAATCTATCTGGGTCTATCATCAACTTGGAGCCACCCCTGTAAGGCGACGAGCAAAATGAGAGCTTATCAGGCCACTCAAAGACTCAGTGAAACTTATAATACCAAAACTAAAGAATACAACGACTAATTAATGGTTTAAATACTGAGTGGTTATCTTCTGGGGCGTAGAGAATAAGGTTGAGGGGAAAGATATGAAGGGAAAGAGATAGGCTATCTTTTGTCTCGTGTCTGTGATAAGCTATCAGAAGTTAATTTAAGAGATAGCGGATAAGGGAAATGAAAGATAGGGTGATATGAAAATGAGGAGTGTGTAGTTGGGCGTCTGATAAGGTGGGCGCTAAAAAGGTGGAGATCGTAACATTACCCCCCCTTTAAGATCATGGTCCCCATGACGGTGTCGTGAATTCGAACATGGGTTTAAAGGAATCGAGGATGGTTCGGTTGGAGGTAATAATGATTCCTCGATTGAACGATGTTGGTTTCGGTTTGTGGGGGTGTTGTTTGTTGAAGTTTTCTACTTCTTCTTCGGCATGTCGGACATTTCCGCGAGGTTCCCAGGAGTTTTCAGCATCAGAAAACCCTTTCCATTTGACCAGGTATTCAATATAGCGACCCTTTTTGCGACTGTCCACGACGGCTTCTACTTCAAATTCCTCCTCTCCTTCGACTAAATCTGGTGGTGGTGGTGGTTCGTTAGGTTGGATGTCAAAGGAGGGTTTGATGAAAGGTTTGAGTAGTTTTTTGTTGAAGACGTCATGCTTCCTTCGCCAAGTGGGATTTTGCGGTAGTTTGAGTCTGTACGCCGCTTGTCCCACCTTTTCTGTGATTGCAAAGGGGCCATGTCGTAAATGATCTAGTTTTTTGGCGGGTCGTTGGGTTTTGATGTTTGTTCCTTCTAACCAGACCAAGTCTCCTGGTTTGTAGTCTCGTGACGCAGAGCGGTGTTTGTCGAACTGCTGCTTCATGGCCTCTTTTGCTAGGGCTAGGGCAGCTTCCGCTTCTTGTCGTGCGTTGGAGAGCCTTTTAACCCATTCCGTGGCCGAAGGCACTTGGTCTCTTTGTAGTTCTGTTCCGGTGTAGGGGTGATAACCGTGATCGGTGAAGAAGGGTGATTGTTTTGTCATGGAATGAACTCGATTGTTATAACTGAATTCCATGATTGCACACCATTCGCTCCAATTATCTTGCAAGTAATTGACGAATAAGCGAAGATATGCTTCCACTTCTTGATTTGCCCTTTCCGTTTGACCATCTGTTTCTGGGTGATAACCCGTAGATAAATGCCGTTTAATACCGAGTTGTTTGCATATTTGGTCCCATGCCTTGGCTACCGTCTGGGGCCCTTGATCTGAGATTAGGATCTCTGGAAGGCCGTGATATCGGATCACTCTGTCTCGTACGAGGTTAGCGAATCCTTCTGCGCTGAGTTCTAGGTGCGTGGGTTCTACATGTATGCGGTGGCTGTAGGTGTCAGTGAATACTTCAATTGCATTGAAGCCATTGGATTCGGGAAGGGGTCCGATCATGTCTGCTGTGACCTTTCGCCATGGTTGTTTGGGGATGTCGTGCGGGTTAAGAGGGGCATGTAGGGGTTGTCGGTCGATCTTGTCTTCTTGACATTTGATGCACCCGTCCGTGTATCGACGAATCATTTTTTGCATTTGTGGCCACCAATAGTTCCGTTGAATGAGTTCCTGAGTCTTGTATCTTCCAGGATGTCCAGCTAATGGGTTGTCATGGTGGTCTCGAATGATTCGCTCGCGGAGTTTGTGGTTTTTGGGTACATATATGCGGTTGTCATAGAAGATCAGTCCGTCCAATTCCTTCCATTTCTTGTCTTTACCTTCCAGAGCTTGCTTTGCTGAGGGATCTAGCTTTCGCAATGGATCCTTCAACTCTGGTAGGTACTCTGGTGGGTCATGGAGTATGACTGCCTCCAGTGCTCTGAAGATTAAGGGTGTCAGCATGACAACGTTTTCGTTGTCCTTGTGTCCCATGTCATGGTCTGGTCTTCTGGATAATAGATCCGCCTGTTGGTTCTGTTTGCCCGGTTTGTGATGTAGAGTATAGTCATAGTCTGCTAGTTCTGTTACCCAGCGGGCCTGTCGTCGATTTAGTTTCTGAGGTTGTCGGAAATATTGTAAGTTTTGATGGTCTGTCCAGATTTCGAAGGTTTGCCTAGCTCCTAGTACTAGGTGTCTCCATTCAGCTAGTGCTTCCATGATTGCGAGCATCTCTTTGTCATAGATCTCGTAATTTCGTTGTGTGGGTGAAAGCGCTTTGGAGTAGAAGGCGACTGGGTGCCACTTGTCTTCGATTCGTTGGGAGATTACCGCACCGATTGCTCCTTCTGATGCGTCTGCTTCTATTCTAAATTGTCCTTCATCTTCTGGGATGCGAAGGCAAGGTGCCATTGTAATGGTTTCTTTCAAGGTGTCGAAAGCCGTTTGTTGTTCCGTTTCCCATTTCCAGGCGTCGTTTCCAGTTAATTGGGTCATGGGTTTTGCAATTTTACTGTAGTCTTTGATGAATCTTCTGTAGAAATTGCAGAACCCTAGAAACTGTTGTAACTCCTTTTTGTTGTTGGGGATCGGCCATTTTCGAATACCGTTGACTTTAATCGGATCCATCTCGACCTTGCCTTCTGAGACGATTAGTCCCAGAAATTCTATCTGTTGTTTTTCGAATTCGCATTTTTCTGGTTTTAAATAAAGTTTGTTGGCGCTTAGTATGGATAAGACTTGGCGAACGAGTTTGCGATGTTCATCTAGGTTGTTGGTAAAGATGAGTATGTCGTCGATGTATACGAGGACTTTTCCAGTGTTGATTAGGTCTCGTAGGAGTTCGTTCATCATTGTTTGGAATGTGGTGGGTGAATTTGTGAGTCCAAAGAACATCACTAGAGGTTCGAATAACCCTCGGTTAGTTAGGAAGGCTGCCTTCCATTCGTCTCCCTCTTTGATTCGTACATTGTTGTATCCCCATCTTACGTCGAGCTTTGTGAAATATTTGGCGCCTTTCAGTTTGTTCACTAGCTCTTGGATGAGAGGGAGAGGATATCGGTTCTTGATGGTCATGTCGTTAAGTTTACGATAATCCTGTACTGGTCTTAACCTTCCATCCTTTTTTTTGATAAAGAAGAAAGGCGAAGCCATGGGAGATTTAGAAGGTTGGATTCGTCCTGTGTTTAGATGTTCTTCGAGGAAGGCATCGAGTTCTTTTTGTTCATCTAGGTTCAGAGGATATACTTTGCACCCCGTCGGTTCTGATCCTGGTTTTAACTCTATAGCATGGTCCCAAGGTCGGTTTGGTGGAAGGGTGTCAAACTCTGTTTTCTCGAAGACTTCTTCGAATCCTTTGTATTGTTCCGGGATAGGATCTGTTTTTTTGTTCTTCTCGAATTCTTCCGCTAGTGCATTGGCGATGGACTGATGAGCTCGTATGAAGGCTTTGTTCCTTCTGACGTTTCGAGACGGTTTTGGATATTTCATCCAAATCCTATCTCCTTCTTCCACGTCTTCTGGTTCGGGTTCTGTGTATCCGCATGCCGCGGGACATCTGGTAAAATGTAACGACCCGGTGGTCCAATCTACCTCTGGGTTGTGGAAGTTCAACCATTCGTGTCCTAGGAACACGTCTGATCGTCCTAGGTTAGTGACTGCGAACTTTCGGATTTCGGAGTGTCCTTCTATGATCATTTTTATTTCAGCATAGTGCGTGATCTTTCCATTGTTGTTTTCTGTTCCGTCTGTATTGTATGCAGAGATTGGATGTTCCCATTTGTGTAGGGATAGCTTCTTTTCTTCTGCGAACCGTTGACTGATGCAGCTGCCTGTACAGCCACTATCAAGAAGCGCTTGTGTTTGGTATCTGGTCCCTTTCTCTAAGTCTTGGAGTTCTATCTGGACGTTTAGCTCCCGATCTGTCTTCGTGGTTCTGAAGATGAATCGTTTAGGTTCGTGGAGATCTTCTAGCCAATCTAAAGCTTCGTTGGTGGGAATATTTAGCAGTTGTTTAACGAGATGTTCGTTTATCTCTCGTTGTTTTTGGTTGTGTACCCACTGCTTTAGTGTTCCTATTCCTGCTTCGGCGGCTAGATCTTGTAGTCTAGATAGAACCCATAATGATGAGAAGGGTTCGGGCTTCTTTTGTTCCGACCGTGGTTGTTCCTGGAAGTGATCTGAAGAAGCAGATTCTTCATCTTCGACTTCTTCGATCGTTGTCTTCTTTCCTGTTTTGACGCTGGACTCTTTTGCACGTGAAAAAGATGTATTCCTATTATACAATGCCTCGGGGCATGTTTGACAAGAAGTGTGTGCATAAGAGTCCTGACCGGGGGACGACGAAGTTGCGTCTACTTCGCTCCCATCTGAAAACCCGCAGCCTTTTTCAGCTGCTCCTTTTCCTCTTCTGTGATGTTAGTGAAATCGATAAAATCTAGCGTGCGAGTAGTGAAAGGTCATCGGGGTGGTGGTTTGAGACTGCAGTATCGACCGGGGTGTTTGGTGTGACAGTCTGGACATTCTCCCCTGCAATCTCTGGAGAGGTGACGACCCATTTTCTTGCAGTGTCGGCATTCGAGCAGTCGTTTGGTCCGTCCTGCTTCAATGTCCATGGGTTGTCCTTGTCCCCCGTATGTGTGTGCAGGTGTGTAGTCTGAGGAGTTTGTGTTTTGTCGTTGTGGTGGGGTGTACACGTTGCGTCGAGGTGGGATTGGGGCTCCAGTGTGAAAAGCATGTGATCTCGTCTTTTCTTCTTCGAGTGCCATTTCGATATTGTATAGTTTTTGTTTTATTCCGGCATAAGTGACCGGAATCGGTATTCCTCCCCTGTACAACTCTGCTCGTATTTCTGATCGTACCTGGTTTTTGAGAAGATCTATGAGGACGGCGTCCAGTTGTCGGTAGCCTGCGGTAGCAGCTTTGAGTTCGAATTTTGTGAAGTACTCAGTCAGGGTGTCTTTCCCTTGTCTGAGGTTTCGAAGCTCGTTAGCAGCATTGACTTTTAAGTTTGGGTCTTCGAAGGCTTCTCGGAGATTGGCGATAAACTTTTTAAAGTCATTTGCCACGAGGGTGTTGTTGTACGAGTGATCTTCTTTCCAGTTTCGAAGCCAGTCCAATGCGACACATGGTGATCCATCTTCGGTTCCGAGGTACGATATGACAAACCATATTTTCCTTTCGTCACTTTTGAATTCATCTTCGTAGGCCATGAGATAGGTGTCGACTGCCAAGATGAATCCCTCCCAGTTCTTTTTGTCACCTGTGAATCTGGGTGGTGTAGCGATTTTAATTTTGGAAGTGGTCGTCGTTGTGATTGTGGATGTGGGTGTTGTTTGTTTGGCTGGTATGTCTCTTCGAATGCCGTCGGGCATTATGACGACGGTGCTTCCTCCTCCTGCTGGTTCCGCTACATCAGGAAAAAATGACTTTGACTTATATCAACCTGAGGCTGCTTAGGTCAGCCCATGGTCTCCATATCAGCCTCAGATGACTAGGCTAACCTCAAGTTTGGCAAGTTTCCTGGGCTGCTAAGTTCAAACTTTTGTCAACCTTGGGCACAAGTCTAGGGATTTCAGAAATGAAGGGTTGATTAAGTTTACTTGAAGTCAATCTCAAGTCAGCTAAAATTAAGCTCAAGCCAGCTCAAGTCAACTTAAAGTCAGCTTAAATCAACTCAAGTCAACTCAAAGTCAGCCCAAATCAACTCAAGTCTACTCAAGTCTACTCAAGTCTACTCTGACTTTCAGCGTATGGTGCCCATTATCCCTGTAGTTGATTCGAATAATTGTACTATTTCTCCGACTAGAGAATATTCCGTTCTGTCTCTGTGGATTTCGTACTTGGCCCCTTCGAGTGACTTTCCAAGGGGACGGACATAATAGTCTCCCTCCATTCTTCGGGACACATAGTATCCTAATTGTCGTATGATGCGTGCATCTTGATCTTCGTGTTTGTCTGGGTAGTAGTATGGTGGTTCGATTGTGTACACCATTTTTTCCGGGGCTTTTCCTGATGTGGACGCTACTTGTGTATCCATATCAGTCATGTTTCAAAGCGAACCTTGCGTAGTGACGATTTAGTTGGTTGTAAGGTTCGGTGTTGTGGTGTTGACTTTGAAGATTCTACCGGTTCTCTTTGTATGAGTGGGATTTCCGGTAATGTTTCAGGTTCTGGTGATTGTGGTGGAGTAAAGAAATTTTCTTCGAACGTTACTGGGATGTCTTCGAGATCTTCTTCGAAGGTGTCGACGTCGTATTCTTCTATTGCTTCTTCAAGAAAATCTGTAGAGATGATGACGTCTTTTGGTTCGAAACGTTTTCTGTCTCGATTGTATTTGATTTCTGGGATGTGTCCAAGATATATATTTCGGTAGATGTGATATGATCCGTCTGTTTGTACGTGAGTTACGAAGTGTCCTGGTCCGTATATGTTATTGATGTAGTGAGTTAGATCAAGCGGAGCTGAAATTGGCGTCCGCCCACGGACTAGTCGGATCGGAGTGGATGTCGTAATCTGGGCTATTGTGTCTGAGTGTTCTGTATAGGCTGTGTAATGTCTCCTCAAGTACGTATGGTCTCAGGAACGCTATGTTGTCTGTGGCAAAGATATCTTCAAAGATTTTCTTTTCTTCGTCGTTGATGATATTGTATCTGCGGAGTTCGTATGCTGTGTCAAGGTATAATTCTTTCCTTCTGGTGCTAAGTTGGAAAACGTTCCAAGTCGTCAAAAGTCGTTTATTTGGTGTGCTATTCTGGTTACAACTGGTGATGAACCAGTCCTCGAGTGTGGCTAGTGTGGTTAGTGGATCTTTCGTCTGAGAGATCGCCTGGGCGTCTCTTCGCTGTCTCGTTGTTTCCGTTTGTTCCGTCGTTGCTGCTTTCTGGTGGGTTCTAACTCCGCTGGAAGGAGTTGGTTGTCTTCTGTCTGATGGGATTCCGACCACGCTGCTGTGTCGAATCCGAAGCTGTTGTCTGTGTTAATTCCTGTGTCTGTGTAGGCGTTGGTTTGTCTGTTGCGCGTTATTTCAGTGAGACGTTTCTGGGCGTTGATGAGGGTGGCTGTTGAAACGTATGATACGTAGTCTTTCAGGTTAGTGCCGCTAGCTACGTCTCTGTATTCCTTCACTTCTGTGTTAGTGCTGGCGTCTGCGTACGTCTTTCGTTTGTTGACCCAGTCTTCGGTGAGTAGGTGTGTGTAATAGATCCGGCTGATGATTCCGGGAGTGTAGTCGAATGGTCTAGAGAACTGTCTGATTAGTTCGTTGACGCGTCGGTGGATAGTGAGGTATGGAGTGAAGTTTGATTCAAGTTGGGTCTGGTGATATCGCCTGAGTATAAGATTGTTTCGGAGTTTTCGGTCGCGTTCCGCTTCGTTGGGAGGATAATCCACTTAAAGCGGTTAGCAATTCTTTAATCGGTGTTTCTGGTCTGCTTACTGTCGCTTGTCTCAGGATGGGAACTTCCCGCTAGCCAACGGTACTTCCAAATGAGACGAGGAGAGTTTACAAACGAGTCCTTCCGATGTGTCGTTGGTGTCGTATGCGTAGGCGTCGGTTAATGCGACGGCGTCGACGAAGTCGGTGGCAAGTGATATCAAAGATGAGGTTGCAGATGGCGATGCACCAAGTGAGGAGTAGGATGTAGGCGAAGTTATCGACCGAGATGAGTGAGGTGAAAGAGGTTAGTTTTGGTATTTTGTAAGGCGACGAGCAAAATGAGAGCTTATCAGGCCACTCAAAGACTCGGTGAAACTTATAATACCAAAACTAAAGAATACAACGACTAATTAATGGTTTAAATACTGAGTGGTTATCTTCTGGGGCGTAGAGAATAAGGTTGAGGGGAAAGATACGAAGGGAAAGAGATAGGCTATCTTTTGTCTCGTGTCTGTGATAAGCTATCAGAAGTTAATTTAAGAGATAGCGGATAAGGGAAATGAAAGATAGGGTGATATGAAAATGAGGAGTGTGTAGTTGGGCGTCTGATAAGGTGGGTGCTAAAAAGGTGGAGATCGTAACAACCCCCTTGCTTCCCCTTATCAGTGTCTTTTACCACTGCGGACTTGTACTCCCCAACACTGAAGATGATAAGATAGTACAGACAAGGGTGAGATTAGTAACCTAGTATCAGTAGCTGTAACTGGTAGGCCTTACATACCCTCAAATCATAGTAGCGGGCAGAAAATGTTGAATTCTGGAATAGACTTGCCTTTTTCTTAGCACCTACAGACTCAAAAGCCTTAGATTCACACTGTAAAGCCTCAGAACTGTCCCAGATACCATCAAATCTGTATATATATATCCTACCGATAAGGTCCTCTAGGGACCCCCCTCCCCCTACCCTGTGTGCGTACTTGAATTTTTGCATACCCCTTGAATCACACTCGCATTCAAGTATGCTGAGTCATCACTCAACCCGGCATTCATGTGGGATTGTGTCACTCACCTGCTGCCTGGAAAGCATCATCTTTCAAAGACTTCACAGACTCGAGTGAGCCTGCAGAGCTCCTTCATTTCAGTTACTTTCTCTGACTCAATCTCATAATTCTACTGTACTTGCATGATTGATTCCATCAAGCCATTCAATGTTTTTTTCCTCTTTTGATGTTTCATACCCATGTGATACTCATTTCCCATTCCCCTTTGATGCACCATCATTCTCATCACCCAACTCATCTATCTCAATTTGTGAATCAGTCATTTTGTCTCCTTCCACCCCAAAAGGCTCATAAGCCACTATCTGGGATCTGATGATACTTGCACTCAATATGGTATGGGTCTACTTCGATTGGCCAATTTTGTGATAGATGTGCTCTCTTGGAGGGACGTCAAATGCCGACATTCTATTCCTGCTCACTGATTTTATTGCTGATGCATCGAGATCAGAACAGGTTGAACATATTTCGACTCTGGCACATATTTAACAATGCCAAATGGAATGGAAGACATTCCTGAGTTTTGTCACTTCAACAAACCACTGACAAGTTCAAAAGAAAACTGTTCTTTGGAACATCTCCATGCACTCTATCAACATCTTGATTTAGCAAACTGATGCACGCAGCTACATGGGCAATTGCTGTGATTGGCAACACTCTGGGCATGCCGGAACTTATAACTCTGATCCATTTTCTATGTGTCCAGAGCTACTCGTATTTCCATTCAGATTGAATGGCTGTTGAGTTTTATCATTTTATTTCTTAGACCAGGCCTACTGGTGCATGATGCATAAGGTTATAATTGTGTTGTTACAGCAACCAGCAATGAGCTCTGCCCCATAGCAGCACTCTCGAGTCATTTGAGTCTCA
>QLOY01000510.1:0-11825 GCA_003313965.1 Megacollybia marginata | reverse complement strand
TGCATGACCTCAAACGAGCTAGATGCTCGGCTTCGCTGCTTGCCGCCAGCCTTTGGAGTTTTTTATTTCAAGGATGGCATATCTACTTTGGGACAGGTCACAGGTACTACACGCAAGAACATGGGGAAAGTCTTGCTGGGATGCTTGGTGGGCAGTGATAAGATCGGGGAGAATGGCATACGAGCAGCAAAGGCCATTCTTGACTTCATCTACCTCGCCCAGTATTCCAGCCATGATGATATAACGTTGGGGTACTTGGAAGCTGCTGTTTGGGAATGGCATCAATATTGTGACTGGTTCATGAACGCTGTGGAACGAGAAGATCTCAATATTCCAAAATTTCATGCTCTCCATCATTATGTTCAATGCATAAAAGATTTTGGTGCTACAGACAACTACAACACAGAGATGTTTGAGCGTTTTCATATAGATTTCGCCAAGAAAGGGTGGAGAGCGTCAAACAGGTGAGATGAAATTCCTCAGATGATGAAGTGGGTGGAGAGACAAGAGAAAGTTGCCGGTATTTCTTGGGTTGTGGAGCAAGTGGAGATGCAGCAGGAGAAAGATAGCAAAACCGAATTAGAAACACCTGAGATGCAGAACTCACCGCTCGGGGTGTTGGCAAGGGAAGGTGACAAAAGAATCATCATTTCGAAATCAGCATCGACGATCTCTATACAAATGCTTCAGGAAACTCATTATTGCCCAACTCTGAAACAAAGCCTCACTACCTTTCTCAAGCTGGTCTCAAACCAACCTAAGGCTTGTTTCTGGCAGGTCCCGTTCTCCCACTTGAAAGTATTCAAGCAATTCAAACTGGTGCAAGAGAGGGTTGATGAAGAAGATGAGGAGAGCATCCATACTATCAAGGTGTCACCATCCCAGCAAGACACTGTGATTGTCTTGGCTGACAAGAGGGCTGGTTCAGAGGGCCTAACAGGTATTTCTATCTTAATGTTTGTATGCTCTCCGGTCAATTTCTTGCTTCAGGTTGTCGAGTGGGACATATCCGGGTTATTTTTTGCTTACCAGAGAAGACGGCTACAGGCATTACCCACAATTATCCGAAATTTCCATTAGCTCATGCAGAGTGGTACACTAGGCAGACGGACGCCCCAGACGATCTTCATGGGATGTACCGCATACGTAAACTTCCACAGGTACAAGGCGTTGTTGTTCCCCTGATACAGATACGCCAAGGCTGTATGCTGTTTCCGGATTTCACGCAGCGAACAAGTGCTTGGACATCTAACAATGTCCTGGATCTCTGCAGTACATTCTTCATCAACAATTGGCAGAGCAAGTATGCATATCAGACATTGTGGTAGCTTTAGGAATTTGGCATGACGGGGAACTGGATCAGTGTGTACATATCAAGGTGAGTACACATAAGGCTTTGATAATGGCTAACGCGCCGATAGTTTTACTTTGTTTACTTTGAGTCCTACATGTTCAATGATACCGTAAATTTTCTGCCTAACCTGCCGTGCGCCCGCCTTCCCCAAATATTCAAAAATCTCTTGGTGATGGGTATGACCTGTGATAAACGGGTTTGCAGCAGCGGGAAAAAAAAAGTACACACAGTTGACCCCGGGACAAATATCGTTTGTATGGCGAAATCCATTGGCTTCGAGCGCTTCATGAGTGAGACACTCTGAGAATGCTTAGAAACGAGGCTGCGGGAAGGTAACAGTCACATACCATGTCGATGAGCTAACAGAGTAGGGAAACGGCGGCGGGACCACGAGTGCTTAATGGGGGAATATTGTATGCGCCATTCGCGTCGGCGGCGAGTCAGGTTGTTGGTATAACTGACTTTGAAAAGCAGGCGTCCGGTTCCATCAATGACTTGGAAGACATAGACGAAACCTGGACCATCCGGACGACGACGACGGTGGTGGGAGAGACGAGGGGGTGAAGTTAGTGATGGGTGGGCTGAGGATAGGCCTTCAGCAAGAAAAAGGGAATGCAGGAATTGAAGGGAAGGCGCATAGAGTGTGAGCAAAGAGAAGAGGGCCAGGAAGATAGCTGCAGAGGGCTTGGAAGTCATGGACTGTGAACTGGGGTGGAGGGAGTGGACAGGAAAGAGAGTTGAATGCGAGAAAATTGGAAGTCTGCACGTGGCAAAGCAAGATCTTCTCGCCACTGACACCTCAAACTGGCGTCGCTAGCAGGCCAGAGACTGGATTGCTCAAGAACGGTGGAGGCTGGTGATGGGGAATGGTGTCAGTTTCATTACTCTGTAAGGGTGAGTCCTTCTCAATCACTCCTCGATCACTCACAATCGGATGGATGCCTCCCCAACGGATGTTCATTGACAAACTGTGTTCTCTGGCCTCAAACCGCTGAACGGGCCGCACTCCCTGGTATCCACTGGCGGGGATACGTTGCTTATGTGGCTGGGATTCTAATCAACATTGTTGGATTCGCAGGCGCTGTAGGGAGAAAAGTACCCATCGGGGTGACATACATATAGAACTTCAATCGACAGAAATGTTTGTAATGTATATAAAAGTGACATATATGGACATCAGAAAAAGCCTAACTATTCCTCTCAACTTGAAGGACGCTACTTGAATGGACTCTGGAGACTGTTCGCTCCCTGCTCCAAGATCAGTGGTCATGCCTCAGCAAATTGAGCAGTCCTGTCTCTGCCATACAAGACAGATGAAGACATTGCTGGGACATCTCAAGGACACATAACATCAACCCCACCAAGTTAATCTTCTCCTGAATGGCCTTGGTATGTCTTAGGTTGCCCCAGCACAACCTTGGAAGACCTGAATGTTTTGTGGATGCTCCAGGTTGTGCTGAGGACCAGGGGCATTTCTGCTGATGCATCCATAGACTCACTGAGCAATGAGCCACATCAGCTGAAGATAGTCATTGCCCAGGCTGATACTTTGAATGGAACTCAATCCCTTTTTGTGGATTATGCAGTTGTTCACACTGGTGTGTCAGTCAATGGCACAAGTTCATCTACAGTGAGCCTGACCAGCCCCTCTCTGTCCACTCAAAGCAGCTCTCCACTGTCTGAGAGCTTGCCTCAGCATGGTCCAATAAAGACCACACTTGTGGGTGCTGTGGTAGGGAGTGTCTTGGGGTTGTTTCTTCTCATACTTGGAGTCATAATTTGTTGCTGGAAGAAGAGGAAGGTGCAGAAGCAAGCTAAATCCATCCTAAATTGTGAGTCATTCTTTCAAATTTCCTTGACCTGCCTCTTAACCTGCTAGTAACAGATACCAATAACCTATGGTATGTAGAGCCATTCACAACCACTGGAGCCACGGGCTCAAGTGGAAGACAAGAGCATTGGCAGAAGCTGCAAGCAAAAAATGCTGAAGTTGTTCATTTGCAGGAACAACTCAAACAGGCCACTTCAATCCACCCTGTTTCAATTACAGATCCAGCAGATGAGTTGCCCATTGTTTCAGAGTTGCGTCAGAGGATTCAGGTATTAATGGAGGAAAATGCCCTCCTTGCTGAGCAACTCCCACCAGGTTATGAGGAAGATGCAGACTCTTAGAAAGATAGCACTTTCAGTAGATATATTATTTAATCTTGGAGAAATCCTCAGACTCTGAGACTCAGCTGACATGCTATAGATTTGACTGTACAAAATGCTGACCATGCAGAAAGGTACATTTCATGAACTCAATCTTCAACCCCTCAGCATTGCCTCAATGAAAGAAGTATTTAATCCAGGTTTCCATTTGATCACATCATTGATGCAAATGGAGCATCCAGCGGAAAGAATTCTGCCTCTGAGTCAATGCCCCCCTTTATTCACATATTGTACAATGACATCAACTAGCTGTTCAATTAAGATAACATCAAACTTCAACAGGCTGTTAATAACACCCAGACCCTTATAGGGCAAGATTGAATTAGAAACATCCCTAAAGCCATACTGATACCACTATTTTATTTGTTGATGTGTCTATTGCCTAACTGAAATCCAGAAATATAGAATATACTCACATCCAAACATTTATAGCTAGATTGGCCTCCACCATGTGGAAGGTATTGGCTGTACCATCAACCCTTGGTCCTGTACCATTTGTTGAGATTATCCTAGATAGAACCCAAAGGCTGCTGAGATAAGAGATACTATCACAAATGATAAAAAGGTACAAGACTCAGCACATACCAGCACACCTTTCAACAGAATACTAATACTCTAGATAGCTATTGTGGTGGATCTCTTGAAAATGATTGTAACATTGGGAAATAGAATTTGAGGGTTATCTTGTCTGATCAAGTGCACAGCCATGCAGATAGCTACTGAGAGATTCATAACTATATTGAAGATGAGTCATAGTCTGAAACAAATCTGAAAATCAAAGTGGGCATAGTGATGCATCCATGGACCTACTATGTATGTAGTTCCTCCAACTTTGTTCCAGTGAAATGACAGCCATATATCTGCACACCAATCTGATATAAAGAGAGATTACTATGTTTCCAGAAAGAGAATTGAAAGCAGGCTAAACACAATTCAATTCCTTAAGCTAAGCACCAAATTAGGAAGCTATAAAGGGACCTTACATTCTCAATTAGTGAGCAATTATGAATGCTGCAGAACAGGCAGAGTGTCAAATCTAATATTGCCCTAATGCACTTGAGTACATGGTACTAAGTTGGGTAACATAAACTCAATTACCATATGTCATGGCATACACATCATGCAAGTAACAACAGCTAATTAGACATAGAGTCCAACAGAACCTCTGAAGCTGTAGCTGCCCTTGAGTGTAAGTAGGCACAGCTCAAGCAATTCAGTCCCAAAAAAGTATGTATTTCCAACATACAGTATTTGAGCATCAGCACACAAATTGAAGTACTGACTTTACTGACTTGCCAGACTGTTGAAAGGGTATAAAGAAAACTTGATCATGTAACTTGCTCTGCTGTAAGACTTTTAACAGCAAGCATTATTCCTGCTGTCACTTTAGTATATTCTTGGAGGTAGCCAAGTGTGGCTAGTGATCAAATTGTACTGGGTATATCTGGGAGCTAATAAGGGATATTGTACCATTATCAGGTCCTTCATTCCCAGAGCAGTCTAAAGCCACTTGAAATGCTCAGGATGAGGCCTAAAAACAAGCTGTTAATGCTGTGAAATGCCAATGCTACCCTGGCACCTATGTCAAGCAGAAAGACAAAATACTATCTTACAAGACTGAAGCATGTCAACAGCAAAATGAAATGTTACAGAGGTGTGTACTGAGTTGAATCTGAGGTACAAGTATATCCAACAGCAAGCAATTCTCAGGATCCTGAGTTTGATGCTGCACTTGATGAAAGGAATCAAAAGGCAGCCAAGATCCACCTAATCAATCACCCAAAAGACAAACCAAGCCAAGTGAAATCCTAGACTGACCAGGTCAGGCTCAGGACTCCTGTATTATTTCAACCAAGTGATCAGTTCAGCTGAAGGAGCATTACAGGTGTTACGATTTCAACCCTTAAACACCCACCTTATCAGATGCCCAACCACATGCCTTATCAGAACCCTATTCATATCACCCTATCTTTCATTTCCCTTATCAGCTATCTCTTAAAATAACTTCTGATAGCTTATCGCGAACATGAGGCAGAGATAGCTTATCTCTCTCCCTTCGTATCTTTCCTCTCCAACCTTATTCCTTACGCCCCAGAGATAACCACTCAGTATTTAAACCATTAGCTATTCGCTGTATTCTTTAGTTTTGGTATTATAAGTTTCACCGAGTCTTTGAGTGGCCTGATAAGCTCTCATTTTGCTCGTCGCCTTACAAAATACCAAAACTAACCTCTTTCACCTCACTCATCTCGGTCGACAACTTCGCCTACATCTTACTTCTCACTTGGTGCATCGCCATCTGCAACCTCGCCCTCGACATCACTTGCCACCGACTTCGTCGAATCAACCGACGCCTACACGTACGACACCGACAAATCGGAAGAACTCGTCTGTAAACTCTCCTCATCTCATTTGGAAGTACCGTTGGCTAACAGGAAGTTCCCATCTTGAGACCGACGATAGTAAGCGGACCAGAAACACCGATTAAAAAATTGCTAACCGCTTTAAGTGGATTACTCTACTAACGAAGCGGAACGCAACCGAAAACTCCGAAACAACCTCATACTCAGACGATACCACCAGACCCAACTCGAGTCAAACTTCACTCCATACCTCACTATCCACCGACGCGTCAACGAACTAATCAGACAGTTCTCTAGACCCTTCGACTACACTCCCGGAATCATCAGCCGGATCTATTACACACACTTACTCACAGAAGACTGGGTCAACAAACGAAAGACATACGCAGACGCCAGCACCAACACAGAAATTAAGGAATACAGAGACGTAGCTAGCGGCACTAACCTAAAAGACTACGTATCATACGTTTCAGCGGCAACCCTCATCAACGCCCAGAAACGCCTCACTGAAATAACGCACAACCGACAAGTCAGCACCTACACAGACACGGGAATAAACACAGACAACAGCTTTGGATTCGACACAGCAGCGTGGTCGGAATCACATCACACAGAAGACAGTCAACTCCTTCCAGCGGAGTTAGAACCCACCAAGAAACAACGACGGCAGAACAAACGGAAACAACCAGACAGCGAAGAGGCGCCCAGGCGATCTCTCAGACGAAAAGTCCGCTACTAACACAAGCCATACTCGAGGACTGGTTCATTACCAGTTGTAATCAATTTAGCACACCCAATACATGACTTTTGACAGCTTGGAACGTTTTCCAACTTAGCATCAGAAGAGACGAGTCTTATCTTGATACAGCGTGCGAACTTCACAGACACAACATCGTTACAGACGAAGAAAGACAGATCTTTGAAGACATCTTCACCACAGACAACATAACGCTCCTAAGACCATACGTACTTGAGGAATTATTACGCAGCTTACACAGAATACTCAGACACAATAGCCCAGATTACGACATCCACTCCGATCCGACTAGTCCGTGGGCGGACGCCAATTTCAGCTCCGCTTGACCTAACCCACTACATCAACAACATATACGGACCAGGTCACTTCATAACTCACGTACAGACAGACGGATCATACCACATTTATCGAAATATATATCTTGGACACATTCCAGAAATCAGATACAATCGAGACAGAAAACGTTTCGAACCGAAAGACGTCATCATCTCTACAGATTTTCTCGAAGAAGCAATAGAAGAATACAACATTGACACCTTCGAAGAAGATTTCGAAGACATCCCAGTACCATTTGAAGAAAGCTTCTTCACTCCACCTCAATCACCAGAACCCGAGACACTACCGGAAATCCCGCTCGTACAAAGGGAACCGGCGGAATCTTCGAAATCAAAACCACAACATCGAACCTTACAACCAACTAAATCATCACTACGCAAAGTCCGTTTTGAAACATGACGGACATGGATACACAAACAGCGTCAACATCAGGAAAAGCCCCGGAAAAATGGTGTACACAATTGAACCACCATATTACTACCCAGACAAACACGATGATCCAGATTCATGTATCATATGACAACTAGGATACTACGTATCGCGAAGGATGGAAGGAGACTATTACGTCCGTCCCCTTGGAAAATCGCTCGAAGGAGCCAAATACGAAATCCACAGAGACAGAACAGAATACTCTCTGATCGGAGAAATAGTACAACTCTTCGAATCAACCACAGGAATAATGGGCACCATACTAGCAGAACCAGCAGGAGGAGGAAGCACCGTCGTCATAGTGCCCGACGGCATCCGAAAAGACATGCCAGCCGAACAAACAACACCCACATCAACAATAACAACGACAACCACATCCAAAATCAAAATCGCTACACCACCCAGATTCGCAGGAGACAAAAAGAACTGGGAAGGATTCATCTTGGCAGTCGACACTTATCTCATGGCCTACAAAGATGAATTCAAAAGCGACGAAAGAAAGATATGGTTTGTCATATCATACCTCGGCACGGAAGATGGATCACCATGCGTCGCATCAGACTGGCTTCGAAACTGGAAAGAAGATCACTCGTACAACAACACCCTCGTGGCAAATGACTTTAAAAAGTTCATCACCAATCTCAGAGAAGCCTTCGAAGATCCGAACTTAAAAGTCAACGCCGCTAACGAACTTCGAAACCTCAGACAGGGGAAAGACACCCTAACTGAGTACTTTACCAAATTCGAACTTAAAGCCGCCACCGCAGGGTACCGACAACTAGACGCCGTCCTCATAGATCTTCTAAAAAACCAAATACGAACAGAAATACGGTCAGAGCTGTACAGGGGAGGAATACCGATTCCAGTCACCTACACCGGAATAAAACAAAAACTATACAATATCGAAATGGCGCTCGAAGAAGAAAAGACGAGATCACACGCTTTTCACACTGGAGCCCCAATCCCACCTCGACGCAACGTATACACCCCACCACAACGGCAAAACACAAACTCCTCAGACAACACACCAGCACACACATATGGAGGACAAGGACAACCTATGGATCTCGAAGCAGGACGAACCAAACGACTGCTCGAATGCCGACATTGCAAGAAAATGGGTCGTCACCTCTCCAGAGACTGTAGGGGAGAATGTCCAGATTGTCACACCAAACACCCCGGTCGATACTGCAGCCTCAAACCACCACCCCGACGACCTTTCACTACTCGAACATTAGACTTCATCGATTTCACCAACATCACAGACGAAGAAAGAGAGCAGCTAAAGAAAGCTGCGGGTTTTCAAATGGGAGCGAAGTAGACGCAACTTCGTCGTCCCCCGGTCAGGACTCTTATGCACACACTTCTTGTCAAACATGCCCCAAGGCACTGTATAATAGGAATACATCTTTTTCACATGCAAAAGAGTCCAGCGTCAAAACGGAAAAGAAGACAACGATCGAAGAAGTCGAAGATGAAGAATCTACTTCTTCGGGTCACTTCCAAGAACAACCACAATCGGAACAAAAGAAGCCTGAACCCTTCTCGCCATTATGGGTTCTATCAAGACTACGAGACCTAGCCGCTGAAGCAGGAATAGGAACACTAAAGCAGTGGGTACACAACCAAAAACAACAAGAAGTAAATGAACATCTCGTTAAACAACTGCTAAATATTCCCACCAACGAAGCCTTAGATTGGTTAGAAGATCTCCATGAACCCAAACGATTTATCTTCAGGACCACAAAAACAGATCGGGAGCTAAACGTACAGATAGAACTCCAAGATCTAGAAAAGGGGACCAGATACCAAACACAAGCGCTTCTTGACAGTGGCTGTACAGGCAGCTGTATCAGCCAACGGTTTGCAGAAGAGAAGAAGTTGTCCTTACACAAATGGGAACATCCAATCTCTGCATACAACACAGACGGAACGGAAAATAACAATGGGAAAATCACGCATTACGCCGAAATAAAAATGATCATGGAAGGACACTCCGAAATCCGAAAGTTTGCAGTTACCAACCTAGGATGATCAGATGTGTTCTTAGGACACGAATGGTTAAACTTCCACAACCCAGAAGTGGACTGGACCACTGGACCACTGGATCATTACATTTCACCAGATGCCCCGCAGCATGCGGATATACAGAACCAGAACCGGAAGACGTAGAAGAAGGAGATAGAATTTGGATGAAATACCCAAAACCATCTCGTAGCGTCAGAAGAAACAAGGCCTTCATGCGAGCTCATCAGTCCATCACCAACGCACTAGCGGAAGAGTTCGAGAAAAACAAAAAAACAGATCCTATCCCAGAACAATACAAAGGATTCGAAGAAGTCTTCAAGAAAACCGAATTTGACACCCTCCCACCAAACCGACCTTGGGACCATGCTATAGAGTTAAAACCAGGATCAGAGCCGACGGGATGCAAAGTATATCCTCTGAACCTGGATGAACAAAAAGAACTCGACGCCTTCCTCGAAGAACATCTAAACACAGGATGAATCCAACCTTCTAAATCTCCCATGGCTTCGCCTTTCTTCTTTATCAAGAAAAAAGATGGAAGGCTAAGACCAGTACAGGATTATCGAAAACTCAACGACATGACCATCAAGAACCGATATCCTCTCCCCCTCATTCAAGAGCTTGTAAACAAACTGAAAGGCGCCAAGTATTTCACAAAGCTCGACGTGAGATGGGGATACAATAACATACGAATCAAAGAAGGAGATGAATGGAAGGCAGCCTTCCTAACCAATCGAGGACTATTTGAACCTCTAGTAATGTTCTTCGGACTCACAAATTCGCCCGCCACATTCCAAACGATGATGAATGAACTCTTACGAGACCTAATCAACACCGGAAAAGTTCTCGTATACATCGACGACATACTCATCTTTACCAACAACCTAGACGAACATCGCAAACTCGTTCGTCGGGTCCTATCCATATTAAGCGCCAACAAACTCTATTTAAAACCAGAGAAATGCGAATTCGAAAAACAGCAGATAGAATTTCTAGGACTAATCGTCTCAGAAGGCAAAGTCGAGATGGACCCGATTAAGGTCAATGGTATTCGAAAATGACCAATTCCCAACAACAAGAAGGAGTTACAACAGTCTCTAGGTTTCTGCAATTTCTACAGAAGATTCGTCAAAGACTATAGTAAAATTGCAAAACCCATGACCCAACTAACTGGAAACGACACATGGAAATGGGAAGCAGAACAACAAACGGCCTTCGACACGCTAAAAGAGACCATCACGACAGCCCCCTGTCTTCGCATACCCAAAGACGAAGGACAATTTAGAATAGAAGCAGATGCATCAGAAGGAGCGATCGGTGCAGTAATCTCTCAACGAATAGAAGACAAGTGGCACCCAGTCGCTTTCTATTCCAAGGCGCTTTCGCCCACACAACGAAATTACGAGATCTATGACAAAGAGATGCTCGCGATTATGGAAGCGCTAGCCGAATGGAGACACCTAGTACTAGGAGCCAGACAAACCTTCGAAATCTGGACAGACCATCAAAATTTACAATACTTCCGACAACCTCAGAAACTAAACCGACGACAAGCCCGCTGGGTCACAGAACTAGCGGACTATGACTATACTCTACATCACAAACCGGGCAAACAGAATCAACGGGCAGACCTATTATCCAGAAGACCAGACCACAACATGGGACACAAAGACAACGAAAACGTTGTCATGCTAACACCTCTGATTTTCAGAGCGCTGGAAGCAGTCATACTTCACGACCCACCAGAGTACCTACCAGAGTTAAAGGATCCATTGCGAAAACTAGATCCCTCAGTAAAACAAGCTCTAGAAGGTAAAGACAAGAAATGGAAGGAATCAGATGGACTAATCTTCTACGACAACCACATATACGTGCCCAAAAACCATAAGCTCCGTGAGTGAATCATTTGAGACCACCATGACAACCCATTAGCCGGACACCCTGGGAGATACAAAACCCAGGAACTTATTCAGCGAAATTATTGGTGGCCACAGATGCAAAAAATGATCCGCCGATATACAGATGGTTGCATAAAATGCCAAGAAGACAAAATTGATCGACAACCCTTGCACGCCCCTCTTAATCCACACGACATCCCCAAACAACCTTGGCAAAAGGTCACAGCAGACATGATCGGACCTCTCCCCGAATCCAATGGCTTCAATGCAATTGAAGTATTCACCGACACCTACAGCCACCGCATACATGTCGAACCCACACACATAGAACTTAGCGCAGAAGGATTTGCCAATCTCGTACGAGATAGAGTAATCCGATATCACAGCCTTCCAGAAATCTTAATCTCAGATCGAGGACCCCAGACAGTAGCCAAAGCGTGGGATCAGAT
>QLOY01000509.1:0-11495 GCA_003313965.1 Megacollybia marginata | reverse complement strand
CGCTAATGGACCTGGCGCAACGCTCAGAAGTTGGGGAACGTCAGTACGGGCAATGGGAAGTGCAGCGGTACAGAGAGTTGGAACAGCGGCTACATCGGTTAGGGATACGGCGGTGTTAGCTGGGAGAATTGCAAGTGGAACGGGGACTGTATTAAGTGCCCTGACGGAGCATATCCGACGCATTCGACACGGAGGAATGCATGCTGCACACAGTACGACCATAATGCACAGGCAGCGACACAAGCAACGCAGGCAGGACCGGCATAACCACAGTAAAATGTGGTTGTATAGGTTGTGACTCAGTTATTAGGAACAAGTAGAGTTGCACAAAGAGAATTGCAGGCGCAATGGAAGATAGCTTGTCTGGAAACCCATAGTGATAAGTTCAACACCATGACCTTACAGTGACCTTGGCAACTTCCGGTTCGTTTGCCTTGTCATTGAGATGAAGGGACGAGGTTGGAGACCGTAACCGTTGTAACTTGTCACTGGGCGTCGGCGCTTCCTTCAAGCAACCTTCAAGCCACCTTGACATGGAGCTTTCTCGGCCTTCAAGTTTCTGCCCAGTGAAGGGTTATATTTCCACCAGAAGACGGGATTCATGTTGCTTTTCGAAAAGTGGCAAGCAGTGCACAAAGCTTCAAGTTCATATTCCAGTTCCACAGTAACTGCGTCGTGAATAAGGCGCTTGGCATCACATGACTTAGGCGATACTTGCACAATGAAACGGTTTCAGTGTTTCACCGAGCTCCAAACCACCTTTCTAACGACTTTCACGACCTTACGACCATTCTTCTCAAATTCTTCTCGCACTATACTTGATAGACCCTTTTAATTCTTCCTATCTGCCTAGAAATTCTCATGGCAAGGTTTTCTTTTTCAAAATCCGCCAATTTTGGCATACACATTCCATTACTCATCCTGAACCTCCTCGTTGTGGGCGGTCTAGTCTGGGATACAACACCGGGACACGCAGAATAGTAAGCATCACTGTATCTTGTTGTCCAGAAATACTCAAGATCATTCAGAAATCTTTGCGAACCACCGCTCGCACGTCACGCCTGTAGTCTCGCTGGTTGCGACCTCCATCGCAACACTACACACCGTCGTTCTCCTCCTCTTGGCTTCTTTCAACATCATCATCCCCGCATTACCTCGTATCATCATTGATTCTGCCATTCTCTGGCCAGCCCATCTCACATCTCTGATTGTGATTGGCGCGTGGAATGATTGGTCTGCTCTCAAACAAATTGCTGCTGGGAAAGTGGGTCCGACTCCGAGCTGGTCTTCACCTTCTTGGGCACAGGCACCGCTCTCATCTCGCCAACTGACTTGTTCAGATCCCACCTGGACAACAGAAATGTGCATCCAAAGGTGGAAAGCTATTTCCATCGTCCAAACACTTGTGTTTGCATTTGGGTGGTTATGTCTCCTCCTCGTCACTGTCGACTTTGCCATTTCAGTGAGGATTTATGGGAGACGGAGGTCTGCGTTTGCGAAGGGTATTAACCCAGACGAGGTTGATGAGGTGATGAGTTTCGCTGAGAGTGAGGAAGGGACGCAAGAGACTGGCGTTTGGGTTACGGTTACCCACCATCGGGATGGTCAAGGAACGACTCATTTGTAGGCTAATGTTGATTTATTTATTACGGTGGGTACAATCTGTATTTTTGTTATTAAAGTTTGCAGCTTCCTGTATATATGGATCGATCCAAGTGCTTCAGGTCACTGTGGAGTGAACTCACTAATTGCGTGACAAGTCGAGAGGCTCGCCTCGGAGTCTTCGTCTAAGGACAAGTTAGATAGTATATAGAGAGATGCTTCCTCACTGGACCCACCTTGGAACACGTCGGAATACCGACTGAGTGACATCAGTCGTGATATAAACATCGAGGGCCGGTTCTGTACCGGCACAGCCCGCTACCCCTTGTACAGAAAAACATGCAGATGTATTTCTACGCACACAACAGTACAAAAAATTCTATATCAGATCAGAACGCAACACACTGTGAGATCGTCAAGTCTACGATGGAGCATTGTACAGCCTGCGGCGGGATGATCGTAAGCTTTTTTTATGAGAGGGAGAGTTATTAGTACTTGTTGTACCACTTTCGTCTCGGGTCAATCAAATGGGCAAAACCAGTCCCACCTCCTGCGGTTGCAACTGCACCTCCAGCCATTGTGCAGTGATGTACACACGAACGTCGAAGTTGGACAGATAAGAAGGAATCATTGAAGAAGTAAGCCTAACATTCACGTTTAAACCGCGGACGATGGCCGTCACCTCATCAACAAAAGGCAATCTTAAGCATCAACCCACATTCGGGCAAAGAGCGAAAACTTACATCCCCTCAACAACCGTATCGACTTGAAGTCTCCTCGTCCCTTCTGCTTCTTTGGGATCAAACATAACTCCATGTTTAACCTTTGCATTGGTGAGTCCAACGAAGGAAAAGGAAACGGGACGGGACATACTTTATTATGCCCTGCAGATCCGCTAAAACAATTTGAATCCCCTTAACCTCGCCCTCACCTTTTGGGGTAATTTTCGATTTCAGATATGCCAGTCCCAGCTCCACTAATAAAGGCATCAATCCGACCCTTTGTTTGACGGTAGATCTCAGGCCCGAAGAAGTGTGCAGTGTGGTAACTGTGGTTTGATTTGTTCTACTCGCTCGATTTCCGAGTCTTTTACGTAGTAAAAGCTTGGTTTTATAAGGTGCACGATTTAAACTTTCTATTGTAGACGGCTGAGCGTATTTTTTTGCCTTTAAAGGAGCGAAATTACCACGACTGCTTTTCAAGTCAATTGGTCCCACGGTTCACTTCACGCCTCCAAAAAGTTTCAAAGTTGGAAACTCCATACGGAGGTCACTCCACGGACTCCAGCGGACTCCATCACGTATCGGTCACATACCCTTATCCTGCCACGCTGCGCTACCTCCCGCTGAGCTCGCTATGTCGCCGCCATTCTCGCCTAAGATAACAGAGGAAATAAAATGTCCTACTTGCAAACAATTCGTCGTCGTTGTCCGGTTTGCTGTAGCTGGTGATAGCGCTGGTCATTTTTATGTTCGGGTAAGTTTTGTGAGCTTCCCGCCATTCTCGTGAGCTCACATATGTTTTCAGTGCTACCACCCTCCACCTCAACAGCGAATCTGGTATGTTTGGAGCACTGAGGACGCCAACCAGGCTCTGGCATTGGGCTGGAAGCCACCTGCTGGTGCTGCTCTGTCTCGTCAACAGTATGTTGCACCCTTGGCAGGACATCAGAAATGCCGTCACAAGCTGTTAGCAGGGTTCCTTGTAAGGACGTAACCCTGCTAACAGCATGCTCCGTCAAGATGTCCTTACCTATGAATCCAAATTTAGAAAGCACTAACTTTGTCCGTCATCTGTCCTCGAGTCCGTTGGCCTTCCTCGAGTCCGGCGTCCTTCATCACCATGCTCCATGGGGCCTTTGGGCCTCTTTCCCCTTGAGTAGCATGGTTCTAATTACACTACAGTAGCATATTCTTTTCATCCATCACAATCATAGGCACGAATATGATAATATATTTGAGGATTATTGCATCCTTCAGTCTCCTTCGGTCCGGTCAAACGGGTGACATGATGTGCTGCTTCCGATTCAGATCTGCCTGCTTCTGATCGCTTCCTCCGAGTCCTCCTTCTGCGTCCTCCTGCGAGTTGTCGAGTCTCCTAAGAGGACGGACTCCAATAAAGCCTAAGCACACGTGGGCAGCTGTCATGGCGGCGCTGGCGCTACATCAGATCCGCCATCATTTCCATTTCTGGCACATCTGTAATATATGCGTTGAGTATGTGCCATGTAATGGTCCATGTGGTAGACCCAGAGTAGGTATTTTACTGAAACATCAATGTCAAACTGCTGTTTAGAAGGTCAATAATGTACTTTACTCGTCCAAATCAACATGAAGATAGTAGGACTCAGTCATAGGCAAGGAAAGGTGGTGTACAAGCTCTAACACTCACTGGCAATCACTATGGAGTATTATAATATACAATATAAGAATACAGGCTTGTTGCTATGATTAATATTGCAGCTGGATGATGCGTTTGATGGGCGCTTTACCATTGGCGCTCACCATCATGCACTATCCTCACTTATCACTCGCTTATCACTCCTCCAGTGAGTCATCCAAGCATCAATTATTCTGTATATAGCCTCTACTCAATGGTTGCAAAGAGTCAGCTGAGTATCCTGCAGGAAAATGTTTCGAATATGCCAAAGTTACAGCTAACATCAAAGTAACACGGTCCGAAATTGTGCCAGTTTCACACTTTTTTATTTTTGAAGATATACATGCTCTGAGTAGGTGTAAAAATTCTTTTGGTGACTAGTAGCCTACATCTCAGATATCTAAGGTCAGGGATATCGAGGGGAGCTTCCAGAGTCTTGTCGATCACTCCATTTTACGCAGGCAAGTGTAGGCTAAAATAGAAATAATTGTATAAAAATTTTACATCACCTCTGAGGCTGAGTTTCATTATGTTTAGAGGTTTGTCTCACTTATATCTACCTAGAAGTAGCAGCTTTAATCCTATATGTTGGTAATTAATCTACAATACCCAATTTTCTGTTTTGATCAAGGCCTGTGCGCTGCTTCCTAATTTGGTGTCGGCGTTGACATCCGATGGTCCGAGTAGTGTGGTTTCCTTCCTCCGACTTGCTCTTGGCTCTCTGGAATGATTTGCCTTTGGACCGTACCTTTTAGCAAGTTTTCCAACATCATAGACCTGGCCCGTGCACCAATACCAGTCCGATTCCCGAGATTCCCGATTTAGCATACTCCATACTGGGCAAGCGGGGCCGCCGCAAGCCAACGATTCACCTGAGATGACAAAGCTTCGATGGGGGAGGAACACATTTAAGTGGGTCATTCACCTGCTTTATGTCTGACTGAATGGAATACAACATATGTACATTGGGACTCCACCACCGACCCAGGTCCACAAGATGTCATTCTGTTCCAAGTACTGTACAGACCACACAGAAGTAAAATCAATATTTTGTTCCCCACATCATGTCCTGAACCTACTACATATACTAGGAAGTATGGTCTGCAACAACCAACACGGGTGTGAGAGTCTGCTCAAGGACTCGAGGAAGGCCAACGGACTCGGAGGACAGACAACAGACACAGTTCTTCCCAAATTTGGATCTATAGGGAAGGACGTCTTGACGGAGTATGCTGTTAGCAGGGTTACGTCCTTACAAGGAACCCTGCTAACAGCTTGTGATGGCATTTCTGACGTCCTGCCAAGGGTGGTATGTTGATAGCCACATCAGGAAAAAGGTGACTAAGGCCCCGGTGTCCCCAGTGTCCTCAGAGCGTCCTGGGACATCCAGAGGCATCCAGAGGCATCCCTAAGGCATCCCAACACATCCCTAAGACATCCTAAGACACCTCAGGATGCATCAAGATGTCCCAGGACACTGGGGACACCAGGGCCTTAGTCACTTTTTCCCAAATTTTTCCTGATGCAGCAACAAGTACCACAGGTTTCTTCTCAGCATACACAAATGTCCAGGGGTGCTATTTGCCCTGTGTGTCAAAAAGGTAGTAATGAGTGGTGCAAACAGGGTCGATATAAACGGTGTTGCATCAATCTCGGTGGATGTGGGCTTTATGATCACAAACCCTCAAGGGTGAGTTCATGCCAACAAAAACAGGCTACATCTGTCCCAGGGCGTAGCGGTTCCAGCTCCGCCAGCTTTCCTTCTGACACACCATTTGTGCTACCACCTCTGGGCACACAGTCAGAGGTTTTGCTGTCGTATACCTACCCAACTCTCCGTCTGCCAACGCCTGATCCCGAGCCACTTCTCTGGCGTGATGCCATCTCGCCCACCCTTTACCAGCAATGGTCTATCTGCCTGAGTGAAAGGCACAGCGCGTCAGAAAGAAAGGCTTGAATGGATGCTGGAAGGAATTTAGGTGGTTTGTTGATGTCAGACTGTGCGAGAGGCTGTGGTAGCAGAATATCGCGTTTTAATAGGGCAATAAGGTGACAAAATATACTAATTTGGGTAATAGAGATATTCCGAATAGCCAAAGACTGTAAAAACCTTGGTGAAGCCCATAGCGTGGTGGCTCGCCGTGGTGATGTGAAGATCACGTGACAGAATGGATGGAGTGTCGGGTGGACTCCCGACCGTGGAGTTTCAGTTTTAATTATGTCCTCCACGCCTCTTTCAAGTTATATACCCCGCCCCAGCAAGTTCAGTGGTGTACTTCAGTGTACATTGCTGTACACCAGTGTACGTCACACTACAATGAGGGTCACCATACTATGTTGTATGTCACTGTACTATGTACATCAGGAAGATAGCAGATGAATGGAGCGTATGTGACATACGCTCCATTCATCTCATACCTCCATAAGTCCATATGCACACATAGGTACATAGACGGACACATACAGTCTTATGGATGTATGGCTGAATGGACCGTATGTATACATACAAATATTATGTTTTCATTCACCTATACAGATAGAGCATGTACTATTATGGATCCATTTCGACATAGAACACAATATATTCTGATGTACATACAGATGACATTGCCACTATGCTAGCTGTATCTCAATCCTACATGTCTCTCTAACATTCCCTGACACCAACCATCTGCCAGTGATCATCGCATATGGTTCCATCGGTTCTGTTGAGACAATAAGTGATTGATATTACTGAACAATGAAGCACTTACCATCATATGGTTGATACCTTGTTGACATCGAAGCCCTAGACAAGAGTTAGAATAGAAACACGGTTGAACTTGAAGGGCTGACTTGCCAGTCTTCAAGTTGAATTTTGCATGATAGAGCCAAAGGAAGAGAACAAGCCCGTAGCCTGTGGGCTCAAATCGAACCTAGGTGCACCTGTAAGTAGAGAGCAAAAAAAATAAATGACATGCCATTCTTCTGCATCCTGAATTGCACAGCCAGTCTGCATCAAAATACGGCTCACTCTGAAGGCAAACTCCGATAAGCAAAATGGACGAATATATGCACCCCAAAACCAAGCTACAGGATGTTTAGCTTTGGATAGTAGTGGAGATTAAGAAACCGACCATGCTCCTTCCAGGGTGATGTCCGAGTGGAAGAACTGCAACAATGGTCAGCATCTGGGACAGCAGCAGTGGTAGAACTTACTATTCCCAATCCAGCCAACACAAACAACAGAACTCAATCACATCGGACACATCAGGAAGACTGCATGCAGTTTGTAGGGTTGTATTGTAAGAGGGTCCCTGAATGAATTAAGAAGCGAAGTGGAATGTGACGCTCATGCCCTAGTTTAGACTTTACTGCGCTGCTAGCAGGAATAAAGAGACAAATATAGCTATAACAAAGTGAGATGCAGTACAAATATGCTGCATACCAGATGAGTTTGGAATATGCAAAACGAAAAAGTTGTGCTACCTGCTGAATGCTGAATACAGAATGCTGAGAGAGAGCTCACCATACAACTATCACTCTGTGCCTAGAAGGGTTTACAACTAACACGGGCCATAGCAGAGAATTGATGAAATCTGGAGTGGGTATGATGATGGCAGGAGAAAAATGTTGACTTTGCACGTGCTATTTGCCGGGTGCCTGTCATGTCACATCAATGTCACATCATCATCGGAGCTTGAAATGGACTTCACAATTTTTGCTTCAACCTAGACTATGCCAATAGGACTGTGCAGAATTTGGCCAGTTATGGACTTTGGTTCTATTCTGAGCAATTTTGACAGAACTGTCCAAAACTGTAGAACAGGCCACCTCTGGAGCCAGTTCTGTTGAAGACAGGTGAGTCAGCAAGAGTTTTTTAATAGGAAGTTGGACTTGGTTCGACTCTGTATTCAAGTGGACTTATTGATATACCTGTTGTTGTTAATGAAGTAGGAGGTTATGGTACATTATAAGCAACAGTATTGGATTTCTTGGTACAGGCTGTATGGTAGGTGTATGCGAGGTGTATGTGACAGTATGGGTGATATGGATGTGATATGGTGACATACTGTCCATACTCTCATACGCTCCATTCAGCTCCATTCATCTGCTATCTTGCTGATGTAGGACCATAGAAAGCATGAATGGGCATACAATGGAGTCTGGTGTACTACACTGTACTCCAGCAGAGTCCGGAACTTTTTCTATAGATTTTTGATGAATTTGAGAGTAGAGACCTGGCAAAGATTCAGATTGGAGTTCACTGTAGTCTGTCAAACTCTGTTGAAGTCTAGTGAACTCCACTGCAGTTCAATTAATTCAAATTGTAGTTGGCCGCATTTGCGGCCTCAAACATAATATACTGACCCAACTCTAACCAACCCTAACCTCTTCACGGCATCCTAACCACCTAACCTAACCTAACTGCCGAAGTCCAGAGGACTTCAGCGTCCTTCAGTGTACCTCAGTGAAGTACAGTGACCTTCATTGGAAAGTCCGAAGAAGTCCGATGGACTTTGCCGGCTTGCATAGGTGGAGTATATTACTGCCTCTTTCCTGCGTGATTATGCACCGGCACGTGCCCTCTGTATATCTCCGATACTCCTTCGACGCTGGTTTAACTTTCAATTCCAACCAATTACAATGGCTTCTTCAATGGCTGGGCCATCCTATTTCCATTCGGAGATCCTCAACCCAGACTGTAACTGCTTGCATCAGTCAGTTATTCGTGAATTGTAGTATGCTTTTCTATCATTTGTTTGTTTGTATCTAGTCTAACCAAAGTCTAACACACCAGTCAATTCTACTCTCAGATACAATTTCAACAGACCACTGACTCTAAATGTCAATGTCTCCCAAATGACTGCCCTTGTCTCACATCTGACGCCTTGGATAGAATTGCTGCAACTAACGCAAGTGCTGTTGGAGTGTGCAATCACGACTTACATACCTTTGAATAACCTCAGGCTGCAACTACCCATGGCACATGTCTCCCAAACAGCTGCAACGCAACACATGTGAAATATGCCCGGGCTGTAAAGCAGTGTGTTCCCAGTCTGCCATTCAGGGTATGCTTCTCTCTCCCATTCCTAACATTTTGATAGATCATGATGTACGCCAACTGACCATGCTCTTGTCTTGGGGATCTCAATCACTTGGCCAGTTCTCTCAAATGACCGTAATATCTTAGGTGTATGCTTGTCTTTCTCTGCACATCTCTTCGATAGATCCACTACAACCGATGCTCTCATACCCAGTGTCGCTACTACTAGTACCTTGGAGATTCTCAACCAGTGCTTCTTGGACCGCGCCAATGCCAATGCCAATGCCAATGCCAGCGTTTCGCAAACAACTGCAACATCCTTCGGTTGCTAGTGCTACAATCTCCTTCGTAACTATTGACATCTTATTCAACTCCGGAGGAGGAAGTTGGTTTCCATTGTTGTGATGAAAGCAATACTGACAGTTTTGCAGAACGTAGTTAAAGGAATAGCATCACAATGCTCCGGAACGCCATAAACCGTGACAGTCAGAAGTGCTGCAGAAACCCTCCAAGTGAATCTTTGCAGCACAGTGCATGAACTGGCAAGAAATGAATATAAGGATGTTCAGTCCCAATGATTCAAAATTGCTTGTTGTTGACCATCATAGTAGTACCAGGATGTGAAAAGGCTTTGTTCAACTTTTGTGTGACTAATAGAGAATTGACGAAGGATTTGGGGCACCTGCAACTGCTGTAAATTGTCACGTCATATATCAAAATAATCGTGGATTCCTCTGTCTACGAGAGACTACCTAGCCTTCAGGTGAGCTCATAGTCATGTACCAGTGATCTTTGAATCACATCATGCTACACCAGACTCGGAACTGCCACTTGCTGGCCCATTAGCATGATATATTAAACGTGATGGCATACCAACGATGCGAAGCTGCAAGGATAGTGCAAATAAAACAGATCTCTCTTCGTTATCATTGAAGGATGGAAATAATGTGATCCTCAGAGGTGAGTTTCCTGAAAGGGACAAAATCTCCTCAGTAACCGGAACCACACTTGTCTGATCTAAATCTATGGTAGACCAAAGAGATGGAGAAGATAGCAGAATACTTCTCCAGTAGCTGAAGACACATCTGAGTTGCCATATACCTTCTTTGGCATTGGTATTAACAACAGGGTAAGCCAAGTGAAATATTCTCACCAAAAGCTCTGGAAGCAAGCAAACATGCAACAAAATGACTGCATGATCATCAACAAACTTTTGCAGCAAGTCCCGTTTTGCTCGCAGATCACCGAGCATGGCCTGAAGCATCGCAATACTGTACTGACATGCATGCATGCAACCATAACGTGTAACGCACCTCAAAAAGTTGCTTCAAATAAGCAACTGTAACACATAATGGGGGCAAAGTTGCTAAGGCTCTACCTGTTCCCAAATAGCTCAAAAACCCTTGAATTATCACTTCAAATTCTACATATCTTCATCATCTACTATGTTATCAGGTAAGTTGATGTAATTCCAAATGTCCTCTTCATGATTTCCAGGCTGCAACTCATCATCTGTCATTCCATAGTTCAAATGTTGCAAGAGTAAAATACAAGTCATTAATGACTTTTAACTACTGTTGAAAATGCCATTGTTCCAGTCAAACAACTTGTCATGTTCATAGCAAGCATTGTTCCAATTTGTTTGTGGATTTTTAGAGTGGTTGCCTATTTTCATAGGTGGTAACGCATAACATGGTCAAAGTTGCCTGATGCAAACAGTAACGCACCCACAGCCAGTTGCATGCATGCATGTTGGTACAGTATCCTTGTCAGCCGAGGACAACATGTCGCGGCCATGCTGTAATTCTTCGCGAAGGAGGGCTGCCTCGTCAGACTCATTGTCAATAGATCGAATGGGTTCCGAGTCGTCTGGGCATAGGAAACAACAAGCGGTGTCAGAGTACGGGGGTACGACCACAGGTTCTTTCGGATTGTGGCCACATCTGGCACATCGCAAATTTTGTTGTTCATTCATCTGAGGGGACTATATTCTAATTCCAGTTGGCAAGTACTGCATATGCGTGTCTTACCTATCTGAAGAATTAAAGAAACAGAAACAGAAATGTTGCGGTACGACGCGACACTCGAGGCGAGGGAGTTGTTCGGAGTGTTTGTGTGCACGTGATTTAAAATGTGTCATAATGTGTCATCATGGGACCGAATCCATAATCCAAACACGGTTATAGTGGGCAGCTCTCTCCCCTGCTACCCATAATGACAATCCAGCACAATGTAGTCGTCTTCCACTTGGCAGTAGTTCCTTCCCTCGGAGTCCCAGACCTAACCTGGACCCAGTTCCAACACGAAAGAGCCTACCTCCTTTGGACAATCCACCAACACGAGCCTTTATCTTGCTACAGTATACCAGATGATAAGCTGTTCATGTCGATTTGAGGGTATGCAGCACCTTCAAGTTCAAAGTCGCGTTGATGTTTTCTTTCGACTGCGTTTGTGTAAGTGCGCTCCTTTAATTTGATACCTTCCTTTT
>QLOY01000493.1:0-11821 GCA_003313965.1 Megacollybia marginata | reverse complement strand
AGGTCGTCTGAAATTTCTAAGGGTACCCTACTTACCTTTTCTTAGTCCCGCCACCCCCTTGCCTGAACCTACAGGTTCGGGTTCAGGTTCAGCATAAGGCTGCACCGAACCTCGAGGTCCGGTTCGGGGTTCAGGGAAAATGGCCCGAACCCGCACCGAACCGAACCGCAGTCAGTCTAATTTGGAGGCGAAGCAAAAAGTTGAGTGGCACGTGCAACATACCAACGATGCTTTGCTGTGGTTTCAGGTGATGTGAATTGTCGCGTCAAAGCCTTGAAGATCAAAAGGAAATGGTAGATTCTTGCTGCAGAAGTATAAACAAATGCAATGACCTACCTTTGGGCCTGTCAGGAAATGTTTGGACAAATCTGTCCAAATCTGTCGTGGTTGCTAGGCTGGAGCACGGGTGGTAGCAACCCATGAGGGTTAAGGGTAGGATGACATGCGGGTACAGATATGGATAAGGAATTTTTTATCTGCCATCAGGAAAAAGGTGACTAAGGCCCCAGTGTCCCCAGTGTCCTCATAGTGTCTCTGGACATCTAGAGGCATCCTGAGGCATCCCTAAGACATCCCAACACATCCCTAAGACATCCTAAGACACCTCAGGATGCGTTGGGATGTCCCAGGACACTAGGGACATTGGGGCCTTAGTCACTTTTTCCCAAATTTTTCCTGATGGCCATCCGTACCATATCCGTATCAGCCTACAGCCAGGCCATGGAGTTTGGCTGGATTAGTGGATGACAGGGATATCAACGCTGCTGCTGTTGTGCCAGAGCTTGTGAAGGGAGAAGATGAACCCAAATTACAGCCTGGGTGAGATTTGGGTGGGATGCCATACAACTCAAATCGTAGTTACTACTATATAGACACTGAATTATATAGTATATCCATATTTATCCATGGATAAATCCGTAACCCTACCCTCACATAAGGGTCAGATAAGTGGAGGGTATGGATGCAGATTGCGCTGAAATCATCCGAGGGTTACCCATGCTCTTGCCTAGCACTGGTTGCGATCCCGGGCCTGTGTAGGTCTAAAGTTGCGAAGAATCTCTCGGAAGCCATCAGGATTTACTTGCTGCAGCGCTCCTTAAGCTCCTTGTGGGTTATAGCGTGTATCAAGTCACCATAACATTTCTAGCATAAATTACAGGGCTGTACTATCTGAATACGCTGGGTAAACCAGAGGTACAAGGGCATAGAAACTCACTCACAGAACTAACGAAACCATGGCTTGCCTCCTCAAAAGCTTGTGGAAGCACTCCTTGTGGAAGAAAACATACAGAAGGTTTGTTTGACATTGTGTGACAAACATCACACATCATTTACTACTCAGATGCTCACAGCTGAGAAGGACCCTTTGGTATGCTCGGCATCTGCGGCAGATCCCTCGTCTTGTGAGCTAGAACTTCTTTGTGCAAGTTTAAGACGCACAGATTGGTATATACTGGGTAAGTGACCTACTTTTACTTGACAATTGATGACGACCCACACAGTCGCAAATCCCGAATATGATCCCAAAGAAGCTGAGGCATTGCGGTGTTTCAATGTATAACAGTTCGGGTACATGGCAGGTACTAGCCTCCTCCATCAAACACTGGTAAGAGCCTTTTTCAGGGCCTGCCAACAGCAGCTTGAACTACCCACGATGACTGTTAACTCTCACTCTTCAATGCATGTGGAATATGCTTGTCTCTCATCTAATGTTTGGATAGATCAATTCTTGTGCCCAGGTCACTACCTTGGGGCCTTGGGATACTCAATTAGTGCGTCTTGGACAGACAGCGCCAATGTCGACCCCAGTGTCTCCCAAACGACCACGACATCCTTCAGTTGTGCAGTGCTACAACCTCCTTTGTCTCATTTTTCCAGGCCTAGTTTAAATTCCATGTCAATTTTAGATCAATTTCGGTGGACCTCCTGATAAGTGGCTCATTAGCTCACTCTACAGTGTGTTGCTGACTACAAGACTTTCAGAGAATACCTACCACACTCGAATACCTCTACTCCTGCTGCTTCTCCATAGACAGTTCTGTCTGAATCCGGCATAGTTGAATGCTTTCAGAACTTTCCAAATTACTGAGTCCCTGGTTTCTTGCATCTTGTTGCTCAAGAAACTTAGGTTCAGACCTGATGTAGTTTCATGGGCAAATCTCTCGATGTCTTGAGAATATCTGCGTCATGGCCTTATCCGCTCATCTGGGTACCATCTAGTAACCGGCCTGTTCCTTCTCATATGGTCCTCAATCGGTTGTCAAAGTCCTGTCAAACTCGTGCGCAGTTTTGGTATTTCCATTACACCACTCAGTTTGAATGCAGTGGCGGTACATTATCTATTTGTCTCAGAACTCGCTCTCTTGGTCTATCCATCCCCTTTGTCTTTGTTGTCGATATTTGCTTCCAGTAGTATTCTCCACATTATCTACCCCGAACGAGTGGTGTTTCAACATGTTCTGTTGAATGTGGAACCGGTTCAAGGCGATGAGAGGCTTGGTTTGGAGACTATCCTCAGCTGGGAGTCAGATTCTGGAGAGGGAATGGTGGGTATCAAAGGATTGTGGATGAAGAGGATGTACGACCTCGAACTGAGACACCTCCCGTTCTGTCAACAGCTAGATTTGATTTGGATGCTAGGTGAAACTCCAGGCTCAATGGCTCAATCGACAGAGGCATTTGGAAAAGGGCTTATTCATTGATTGTCTGCAGTAGTAGGTATTACAATTATCTATTCATCTTTGTCCTGGGCCCATCCTTTAGCTAAGTTCTTCAGCACCCCAGCAAAAATCTTCTGATGCATCTCAAGAAGCTCTTCACGTCTGGCCAGCCATCTGACGACTCCATTGGGAAGTAAGCATGCAATATGATCGCCACACATAATATCATTGTCAATTATCTTGATTAGTTGAAAATCTGGTGTATCTTTCTCTTGAAAATCCCACAGTTGCATTCTCTACTGCAGAATCGTAAGCATGTAAAGGAAAACTAATGGTTAGACTTACAAAAGGATTAGCATAGTCAATAAGTGTAAAGAGTTCTTGTCGTTGGCAAATGGTCTAGGAAGAAGATGAAGCTTTTGCGTTGGTTCAAATAGATTCATACCATAGAGTATTGCTTGTTTGCTTTTTGTATCAAGCTCATATTTGTGTCAAACACCTCCATCTGCAGCAAAAGTCCCTCCTCAACTTTCTGATCCATCAATTCATACAGATTCAGTGGATATGGAGATGGCGTGTGTAACGGACAGATAGAGAGACTGCGAGCCGAGTAGATTATTCGATCAAGAGAGTTGTTGAGAGTGGTGGTTCTAGGCATGCTGCTGGATTGGACTTATAAACATGACCACGTCAGTCACATGCATGTACAAACAAAGAACACATCTTTGTTGATCACGTAAATTTTACATTTTGACCACGAACCACCACCATGCCTGTCTCCTCCGCACAACCAGCACGCTCCGGTGGTCACAAATCTCGAGCTCCTCCTCCAGCTCCTCCAGCTCCTCCAAGTAAGCCCAGTCGTACCAAAGCAAAGCCAGCCAAATCTCGAAAAAATACGCAATGCAAAGTCGATCACAGGGCCAAAACTGACAACGAAACTGATATTATGGACATTGACAATAACTCTGAAGACAAAGAAGAAGAACGTGCATGCAAGTGATTCCACAAAAGAGGCACCCCAAAGGAACGTCCTTTTGACAAACTTCGCCTTGCTCTGCGTTTGTTTCAGCCCAAGGCAAATCAGAAGCAATGTGCCAAAGCAGCTAAAATGCAGGGTAATAAGAAAGATATGTAAGTCTTTTAGCAGGTAATCATTGCTGACGGACCTTTTTCAGTGATCTGGCTCATGTTGAATATGATCCCACTGCTCTCGATCCTTTACTCAATGTAGAGGCCTTCCTTGCTCGTACAACCGTTGTTTTCTTCAGTCCGCACGATGTTCTTATGCAAGCAATGGCCAAACTGTGTTTCTGGGGACCAGATGTCACTAACGATGTCACTTCTGAATCTGGAGATGAAACAGAAGCCGAACTCAAGGACAACAATGGCGACAATGGTGATGATGCTTAGGATAAGGTCAAATCCGAGGACCAAGATGATGCTAACGCTGAGGATCCAATCTATAAGGAGTACGTATTCTTTGGTCTCAGACCTGGCTTACTCTACTGCAGACATCAACAATCAGACCCGAAGGAATTGGACCTCATATTTGAAGCTATCTGTGACAGGTTTACTGAGACAGTTCCGATGCTGAAGGAATTGGCCGATAATGTCCTGCTTTGGCCAGACCGGTAAGCGTAATACTGTCCATGATATATCTCATGTTCTTTAGATTCGCAAAGGTCTCCAAGAAGCCTGCACTGCAGACACAAAAAAGCTCTGAAGGGAGGTGCTATGACTGTGCATGAAGAATCCAAATGCCACTGCTGTCACATACTATGTGAATGAAGACTGGGGGTTCAGGAACATGTTCACTGGCCGTCTTATCTGTCCTCGAGCCTGGGTAGAGGAATATGACAAAGATCCCACTGGGTATGTGATGTTATGATGTTGTTCTGATATTCACAAAGTGTAGATTCTGCAAGAAGGTCAAACATGGTGAATTCAAACCCAAATCTGATGAGATGCCAAATATCTTCTATCCTGATGATGATGAAGACTGGAGCCCTGACTATCCTGAACGAGGACTCTTCCACTCACCACAGTTTGTGCAGGTAAGTTGCTTTATTCTGTCAGATGGCCTTGGGAAAACCTGTAGTGCTGCTGCCTTATTCTACTCAGAAATGGGCTCCCCATGGATGGAAGCTGTCGATCAACCAAATCGGTTGCAAAGGTTTGTAACATCTGACTGGTCATATTGTTGCATATTGTGCAGTTCAGGTATGTCTTTGCTATTATGAGCTCTGAACTCAAAATGTGTTTTAGATATGTTTTGCCTTATCTGCATCTCCACAATGGGATCAAGTCACCAAGGTTGAACCTTATATGCACCACCCGTCGCTTTATTATTATATTGTGGACCTTTTAGAGGGAGACCCTGATGACAAATGGAGGGTAGATACCTTGGTGTGGTTGACCAAGTAAGTCTTCCGACTTTCTTAACAAGTCCTAATGTCTCCCATAGTGCTATTCTTGAAACAAACAATGAAGAACCCCCTGCCAATGTCATCCTCATGCAAATACCCACTGAAGGCTCCGATGTTGAACGTATGTGTTGAAACCGCCAGCAACAACGAAAGGAACACCTAGCGAAGAAGGCTCTTGTTGAATCCCAAGTTGGCGACAATACCCCTGCTGTTCCCTCATCCGATGCAGACTCTTCAGCCTCTGCTACTTCTGACGATCCTGCTCCCACAACTCCCACAGATGACTCGTCTGATCCTACTATGGATACTGATCCTTCAATGGATGCCCCCACTGCCTCAGACTCCTAGAGAATGATTCGTCGCTTCTGCCGTTGCTCCCTCTTCACACACATATACGACTGCTTCCTTTCTCTTTTGGACTTCTGGACTTGGACTTTTAGATTCGCATTTGCATTCGGACTCATTTGCATTCAGACTTGTTAGATTTGCATTCAGACTTGTAGATTGTGCATTTGTATTGACTGACACATTCTGTAGAAGCATCCTTACAGTAGTATTAGCAATAATGAATGTGTCTTCAGCTAGCATTGAACTGTGTGATACGGCAAGTAATTGTATAGGATGAGTAATACAGGACAGCCTTGAGGGAGGGGTGGTACCTGGCCAAGACTTGCAGGAAGTGCAGAAGCAAGTTCTACTCGTAAGACATGTCGTGTTTACTTGAGATCTGCAAGAAGTGCGGGATATAGTTGGGATTGCTGGCAGTGCCGGATTTAGCCAGAAAGTGCTGGAAGTGCTGGGTTTAGCGAAAATTTGCTGTTTTTTGCAGCAACTACCACAATTTGCAGATGGTCAAGACCCATGCAAGAAGGGTAAGAGACCTGATTCTAGTTGCAGTCCTCACCCTTCCTGCAGATCTGACCTGCGCCATGCAAGCATGGGCTGCGTCATGTAGGAACTGGCACTGACATATTTATAGATGTAACATGTATAGCCAGCTGGAAGCGAAGCATAGACACCACTCGCAGCAGCAGCAGATATTGCCAGTGGGATGAATTTCAGGCTTGGGCTTGCTTTGAGTAAGTGGTACTTGGAATGATTGAATTCTGATTACATGATGGTTGTCATGCCGGCGTGGCCCTGCGGCACACTTATCCGTTATACCCATATAATTTGATATACCTAGTGAAGTCGCTCTGATAGTGAATGGGAGATGACTTGTTGGGGAACTCTTGCTCTGGGATAGCCAAAACCGATTGGTGAGTGGCTAAGCTTAAATTAGACACATCACCTGTTCTAAAAATACCCTTCAAACTCCGATAGGAAAAAATGATCAAAACATGAAATTAAATCTCCTTCTCTATGAAATTTGCAAACTACAGTCCACCCCCCAGACCCGTCACCCATTCTGCTCCCCAAACCTGCAGTTGATTCTGAGCCTGCTGTCTGGTCCATCCTCCAACAGGCGTGACGACGGGCTGCTGCTGCTGCAGTGGTGGTGGGATTTGTGCACCAGGAGCACCAGGAACACCAATCGGAACCGCCACCCAACCTCCACTACCAGTCCCTCTCCATCCAGAAGAAATCAAAGGTGTAATGATCACTTCGTCTGAATCATCCACAAGGGCTTTAGACCCCAAAAAGACTTTTCCCTTTTCTTTCAGTTTTTGGTTCTCAGAGAGGGGAGAAGATGAAGAAGACAAAGCAGCAACACCCCCTGACGACGATGCTGCACCAGCAACAAAATCATCTTTAGAAGAAGAGGAAACTGAAGAGGAAGATTCGGTAGTGGCTGTTGTCAACACGGAAGTTGTGGGATGTGCGATTGGAGCTGGACGACCTATCAGATCTAGTCCCAATCCGACATCCAAGCCAGTTGTACTAGACGAAGCTCGTCTGGAGGACGAAACACCTCTGCCAATAGGTGTAATCAGGTGAGGAAGCTGATGAGGATGCAGATGGGGTGGGATCCCATGACTGTGAGGATGGGGATGAGCATGTGGATGAGGAGGTGGGATCATCCCGTGAACCTGTCTCGATGGAGGATCAATTGGACTCAGCGGTGTGATCTGACTGAACCCTGGTCCTGGTCTCCCAATTGCAGGGGGGTAATCCACCACCACCAGGAGTACTTTGATGGGGGATGAAAGACACATACACAGGTGCACTTGAGGGAGGAGGTGGGATGAATCCACTTCCAGAAGAAGAACTGGGCACCATGGGAGGTGCACTTGGTCCAGGAACAGGAACTCTAGGCGACATGAATCCTGCTGTCACAGGAGGCTGCACAGGGTACAGGGCTCCCAAAGGAGGATTGAACAACGGCGGAGGTGAGATCGGTGTAGCTGGTTGACTGCAACAACACCAGGAGGAGCTGAAGGCGGGGGTACAGAAGGAGGAACAACTGCTCGAGTGGGAGTTGGCTGAGGAATAGTACTAGCACTGCAATGACTTGGTTAGGCCTAGGAGGCTTACCAAGAATCTTCTTTGGTGGCTGAGCCTGTGGCATGGTGGTGGTGCATCGTTGATGTCATTGTCGTCGTAGTTGTAGTCGTCATTGTCGTGGGATTAACCAACACCCCGAATTTATCCACTTCGACTGATCCTGGGAACGGACCCAGTCCAGGTGGAGGAGGGATACCACCAGAAGAAATATAGTGTTGTTGGTAATTGGTGTATTGCTATGTGCCCTGTTTCAAAAATGCGACTAATGAGGACCATGGATCTGAGTTATACTGTCATAGAAGCGGCAATGGTTTCCGTGTCTAAGCCAAGCAGAAGCGAGCCTTCATGGAGGTCAGCAAATGTAGAGAGAGAATACCAGCATGCATGCTACCTGAGGAATTTCTGAAGTTGGCCATTGTCAAATGCTATACCACATTTACGGATTTTTGTTTGTCACAGAGCTTGTGCAAAGCCTCAAGCAGAGGAGCCAAAACATAAAATCTGAAATATTCGTCAGTTAGACACGCTGTACAAGAACTATACAAATGGAAGGCATCAGATGAAGCAGAGAGTATGGTGACAGCTAAAAGAGAAGCGTGGTAACCACCACGTGATCTCGACCTCTTCAACACCACCACCCGTCTGTTCATAGTGAAAATGTTATGGTTCACTCTCTGCCAGTAAGAAGACACTTTTATATGCTGGCATCATTCCAAATCTGACCATTCCGCAGCGTAAGCAATGGTAGAATTCGGACTACATTTACATGTTATACAAATGTTATACAACACGGACTATTCTGTATGACATGTCTCTTAATATTTGAAATGAATTCTGTGGGAGTCAACTTATGTATGGACATTGCACAGCTCCATTCCCATACATATATCTGCAGTCTTAGCTTGTACCTCCCCTCTTGAGAAGGATCTTCAAGTTGCTGATCTGCATTGCCTCCTTTCACTGTGGTGGTCAGATCATACTTGATTCCCAGTCAATCACTGCCAGTGGGGGCACTAGATGGCATCATTTGGGCATCATTTCAGTTTGTGTTTACAGTTTGAATGATTGCCCTGAATTTACTGCTGTCTGCTAACAGAACTTGGTCATCTTTCTGAATCACTGTCATTGCTCCCTGATACTGCTGTTGCACTGTAATGGTTTCCACCTCACCATTCAGGTAGATTCTACTCACATATGTTGATTCATCATATCTGTGATCATGAGACAATGAGTCTCTGCTCTGCATCTGTACATCAGTGCCTAAGTAGCCTGTCAAACCATGTTGATTCAGATGTTATCTATTTATCTCCTATGATCATCACCTCAAGTGTAACTGCCACAGTGATTTGATTCAGAGTCAATACAGCAGTTTCAGAAATACAACTTATTGATAGGGTTCAATCCCTGCTTGAGCTTCAGCATAAGTTCATTTGTGTAGCCCTCATAATAACAGATGAGATGGAGGGAGTTGTTCCAGTTTGCCTCCTGTTACCCTCATATCACAGTTATGTATGCTCCACATTGATGATGACTCCATCACAATCACAGTATCTTTGGTAACTTCTTGATGTCATGATGTAAAATTGCTTATAAGGATGGCATTGAATCGGTGTTTGATATCTTTTTGGCCACACCCTGCATTCACAATGTCCTGCTCAGATACAGACCGCCATTGTGTTTCTTACCCAACTCTTGTGTCTCCATTACAACAAATCCTGGTAACAATAGCTGCAGAGTCAATTGCATATGGTATGCTTAATTCCTCAATGTACATATATACTTATAGTGAACAGGTTGTTTTGTTATTGTTGCTATTCAGGCAATCTATCAGCTTATGTGGGTGATTTAAACTCAGAGTTCACTGGCTCACAGCAGAATTCAGACACCAAGGCATTCCATCAACTACCTCTAAAAGATGCCTTCTTGCTGCAGCATTACTTCTTTTCAGCACAGCTACCATTACCTATGCTCTGGACCTTGTTGCTCATGGGATTACAAACATCAAACTAGGACCCTTCAATGCAGATTCAGGTGTTGTATCTCTTGAAGAACAACTCTGGGCACCTGAGATAATTTTTTCATGGATCAATGTCAGTCAAACTCTTGTAGATCTTGAACATTCTTATTTTTATAGTACATTTGTACTGATGCTATTGTGGTGTGGCGGGCTTGGGTTATATGCCAAAGTGCACTCTCCCATATGATCCTTGCTGCTTGTCTGTTTGGAACTATTGGTATCTCTTTCTGTCACCTTTCACTGTTAACTGATTGCCATCAAAGTGTGTTCATTCCTGGAGGGTGCCTTCAGAATCAAAGCTGGGCCATTTGCTGGAGCCACCCAGACAGATGTAATAATACCATCGGATTCTGAGATCATTCTTCCTATTGGCTTATTGATAACAAATGCTCTTGCTACACTCATGATCCTTCACAAGACATGGTATCATGTATGCTTATCTGTTGCATATAAAAGTTGACTTCAATCAGGATGTATCACATACAAATGAAAGTTTTCCAGAAACAAAAAAAATCTACTCAGGTTGAACAAGTCTTGGCTCTTCTTGTAGAATCTGGGTTTGCATATATTTGAATATGGGTATGTTTATCAATTGTTCTTAGTGATGTGGGACTTCTTGATAATAGGTTCTGAGTCTGTGCACTGTGGCCATAAAATCCTGTCCAGCAACACTAACTGCAATCATCACTGGTATTGCATCACATATGTCTGTAAGTTAGCCATGTATCTGTGACTAAAACTGACCTTAGATCAAGGCCATGTACCCTCTCATGATAATCCTCATTGTGGAGCATCAGAAATCAGTTGAGCACTCTATGCAAGATGCTGTATCCCATTCAATCCATTTTGGATCAGCCCAGCCCAATACTCAACATCATCATCCAACCTATGGGATATTAATCATTGAAACCATTAGAACTCAGATGCAACAGGGCAATGATCAGGAGTCTCAGTTGCATGTCAGGGAGCCTGAGAGTGGAGTAACTTCTGGAATTGGAAAAGAAATGGTCTGAGTATAGTAGCTATATGTTTTGGTATCAGTATTGTGTTTAAGTATGGTATTTATGTAGGAAATTTTGGTCTTGGGACTTAAATATGTGCTTTACAGATGCTACACCAATTTTCTACTTGAACCCAGTAGATTGATAGTAGAATGAACCTTGTCTTTGAGTCTCAGTTGTTTGAAGGTTCATAGCTTTTGTATTTAGCATATACTAACTGTAGAAGTCAAATCATTTGATTTGGAGCCTAAGGGTACAACTGGAGTTAATTTCAATCTTTCAAGTCTTTTGGTGTTGTCTTTTGTATGCCTTACTCTGAGACAAGTGTTGAGCAAGTCAGTGATATTGAAAAAGGTTCAAAGGGTGTTCTAAGGTGACTTTATTGCTAAGTTGGAATTATGAAGCTTACCTGCTACTGTCAAGGAACAATGCTTGTGATACAGCCCTGGGTTCTGTTCAGATAGGGGAGTATACATTTGTAATGCAAGTATGTAAGACAAATTTAAAGTGAAGAGGGAATGAGGGATTTGTGTTAGTAGACAATGACAAGCAATCTGGAATCAGTATCTCAGTGAGTTGCTGAATTAGGAGTCAGGATGTTAGACTTGCCCATAATGCATCTGCATTCTAGAGAGTATTAGCATTTTTTTTTCAACATTCTGTCTTGTGTTTGTGTGTCTAATGGTGTAATGGGAATGGTATATCCCCAGCCAGTCAGTGTTGTTTGATTCACTTGGTTATTCAACATGTTTGCCAGCCCACAACAGGTTGTTAGTATGGTTGTGAGATCTGCAATGTGTGATTATGAGACAATTCTACAGGTACACACAATGATGTGCTTTAGCCAACCCATGTGGGAAGATTGCAATCTATAATGTAAAATAGGATGGTGCCTGATTAGATAATTGATTATATAATTGATTATATAACTCACCTGGGTAAAGAGCGCGTGCCATATCATCAGCGCTCAGCACGGCACAGCAGAACAGCAGCACAGCAGCAGCGCTGATTGCCTTCCATGCTGCCGCATACTACATGTGTTTGCCACCATGCTGCAGCCATGCACAAGTCTGCTGCTGGATTCTTTTTACTTCTCCCCTTCATTCTCTGTGGTCTTACTACTCTGGGTACTCAACTGTTTTACCTCAGGCCATTCTGGATTCTATAGCTGTTGAAGAATGCTTAGATTCCTTATTTGGGTTAGTACAATACTGATACCAAAACATATAGCTACTATACTCAGACCATTTCTTTTCCAATTCCAGAAGT
>QLOY01000490.1:0-22684 GCA_003313965.1 Megacollybia marginata | reverse complement strand
TTTTTTTTTTTTTTTGCTTATTCACCCTATGAGAATTGATAATTTCTTCCTGGATAAGTCATCTTAGTGTCTAGTTTGAAGATGCCTATCCTTTCATGATTTGTTTCATCTTTATTTTTATTTTATCTTATTATTTTGAAGGAAGGTAAATTTCTTTATTGTTATTCTCATATCAGGACTGTGAAACTCTTCCGTATCCATTTCTATTTTGAATACTTACCTCGATGGATATACTCAACAAAGGATATGGTGCAGTCAGTTATAAGCATTAGGGAGAAACCTAATGCATCATGAATTTAAACGGGTTGATCGTGCGATGGTGTTGAAGATAAAGTCTTCTGGAGTGACGTAGTCTATGATGCACGTGGTTTACCCTAAAAAGGGATGTGGCATTTCGAAATGTCTATACTCTAAAAAGTGGTCGTGGTTCTGTATACTTCTTTCTACTGCTTATAGCCATAGCTCGGCGCTGCAACTTTTGGCACGTCCCATTCCTTGTCAATCGGATTCTCTTCCTCATCAACGCTGCGTTGTTTCGAAGTCTGCCCAAAATTCGAAAGCACAAAGGATGTCGTCTCAGACAAGATAACCGTAGGACTGGAAGCAGAGATAGCGCGAAGGACGTAACTGTTGGCAGCCAAGCCCGCAGGGAGCCTGATGACAATGTAACCTTGGACCGTGTGCACTGCAGGTACCAGTACACGGTCAGAGCCCAAGTCGACATTGTGCAGAATGATTCTAATCACGGATCTGATGAGATTCAATTTCAATGATAGGGTTTTGGAGATGTGCTTACGGATCGGTCGCTTCAGTTATCCAGGTGATACGCATGACGTCACCAACTGGACTAGGTGGATCGTCCAGGGACAGGGCGGATGCGAAGGGAGCAACAGCGAGGGTGAGGAGAGTGATGCTGAACAGCATTAGACAGCAAGCAAAGACGAAATGGCCACGTACAGTGTTTTCTTCAACATTTCGACGATGAGGGCAAGAGACAAGCCTGGTTTTATACACGTGATATGCTCTCGCAAAAATGGACGGCGGAAGTCGTACTGACGTCACATCTTGGCTTTCAGGTCTCTCTACCGCTTCTGACATGCTTCCCAGTCAATTCAACTCTCACATTCGCTTCAAATCATTCCCTAATTCCATCATCGCCGATTCTACATGTGGTACAGATTTTTTTTTGACATAATGCCAGTTCCATATACGAATTGCCAACCCGCCGCAGTAAACACCCATCATCTGTTTGACTTCAAAGGCCTTGGTGTATCGCTCACGTACGTACCAGTTGTACAGTATCATGCAGCTCAGGCAGTCGAAAATATTTTACTACGAGTAGGTAGCGAGTTCGCATGCGCGTTGGTAATGCGGATATTGCGACTATCGTGTTTTATAGCTCAACTCGTCCAGCATCTATGGTATCGTTTTTATTTTCTTGGGGTTCACCATTCCATCTAGTAGCTAATACCGCATGATACTTGCATGATACTGCATAATGTAGGTAGTAGAGTATCTGTATGCCTCAACTTGTACAGCGCTGTAGACAGTTCCGAACCAGATTTTGATCTCTCTAATCCGTACGGTGTTTCTGTGAGCTATCGATTTTGTTTTTAAAGTACCCAACACACGCAAGTACTGGCAAAATACCTTAAGTGTGAGTCAAACTATGAAGAACACTAGATTTCTATCAGGCTATGAAAGAGCAAGTTCGATCTAAGCTCTCTGCCTACCTTTGCATTGTAATCGGTTTCAAAGAACGTTCAACACCAAAGTACTCACCATTCTTTGCTCTCTTCGTGACAAGGAGACAGGGGACAAACAATATACATCGACTTCTAACAATACCGAGTCACTCGTCAGCATCACAATACCTCAGTACGGGAGAGGCTTGTTTGTCTCCACCCAGAGCTTCTTTCCTTCCTCGTTTCCAACGGCATAAGGGGGTATGATACCACAGATCCTCCAGAAAAAGGGCTATAGATTTCTTTAGGAACAATATTTCGACTTAGTTGCTACTCACATCTTCTTCAGCTCCCTGGACCTCCCAAGTGACTCCGCGATCTTGTACGTATGGTTTGATAACACCCTCGTAAAGTTCTGTGAGCCCTATCTTTCCCTCATTACTGTCAAGTCCGATCAGTTAGTTATTATGTCACATCGAGTAAGTTCGCAGCTCACGTAGCATAATGCTGAGCTACATGAGAGAAACGAATTTGGATGTGATTGTCCGTCGCTTCTCCGCCAACAAAGCGGTCAGTCTTGTCCAGTTCAAAGAATTGCACTTCAATGAGCAGCTTGGTGATGGGTCATGTGATGAGGTGATGGTACATGTCTGTGATGGCTGCTGCAATATTTGCTTTGTCTTCGGCAGTGTAGAGACCTCGAGGAATGTACCACTGGTGTAAAGGCATCTCGGATCTTGAAAGCTGCTTGCATCTGCATTGTCTTGATAACGCTTTATACATATTTGCAAAGTGCCCGGGATAGTTGTTTGCCAACACACCTTAGGTTAGCTATCGGCGACACCCCGAAAAGCTTACACACATTTGGTTTCTCGTTCATTCCGAGCCAGAGCCAATAACCATTCACTCATAAGACCAAAATGCCACGTGAGTCGATTGGCTTGTAGCTTGATGTATCTATTAGGAGGATGAGCGCTAAAGTAGGCGCTGAGACTGTCACAGCTCGGTTCTGAGTCCTGCTCGGTCTCTTGTACCATGCCGGTCGAATGTTTAAATCATAAGCTCCGACGGCACATCCGTCTTACTTGACCCTTTTGCAAGATTGTAAATCTTGCGGTATTGAAGGGGATCAGTCTGAGAGCATTTGCCTTTTTCGGCCTCATCCGCTTTTGTCGTTCGCATTATAAGCAGTAAAACGCGAACGCGGTGGGTCAGAATCATACTTAATATGGATCATTATCTCAGGCAACCGTAGGATGATGCTGTTAAAATCGCCATACTATAACAGTGATCAAAATGACTTGACCTAACTCCCCTCACTCGACTCCTTAGGCCTCGCCATTGAAAAGCTTACAAATAAAGATAGTGATCAAGTCTCGACTCTCAAGGTTAGCAATAAATGATCTTTATCACATCTTAGATGCTCAAGCTCATCAATGAATGATGCTTATCCAAGTTTTGCCTCCACACTCAATTACTGAGTGTGATTTGATTTAATATCCGAGTCACGATCTGCCATCTCAAACAATAAGGGCCTATCATTCGACTTTTGATGTGGATGGGTATGCCATGATAATTGATTAAATTAGATTTATATACTTGTCATATGCAGATCCAAATTGTTCTCAAAGAAATTCACAAAGGATTGCCTACCATGACCAGAGAGGTTTGTGACACTAACCCACCACTTGCATCTTGTAGATATGGGCAGTGCAATGATTCGGTTTTTTCCATCTCAAGCAATAAGGGTCTGTCATTCAACTCACCTCAACAAACATGGGAATTGAATACATCTAGGTTGGTAGATAGAGATGTGGGATTCATGATCCATTTATACACACAGCCTCGTTACTACCAAGTGATGTGTAACTGATTCACCTCTTGCACTGAGTTTCTAGTTGTCTTGTTTTTTAATAAGCAGTCAGAGGCAATGTTTTCAGCTCAGAAACTCTTACTGCCAGTGAGTTTACTAGTACAGCAAGAGTGTACTTAGTGCTATTCACCCATTAGCACTATTTGCCCACCACCAGGATGGCATGTGATCCTCCAAAAGAAAAACTCAATTGAAGTCCCCTCTGAGAGCATTTTATACAGGACATGTGAGATGCAACACACACACCCAATTTGGCCAGTTTCAACACCTCAAGCAGCAATTACTCAAGTTATCACTACTTAAGTGGTCAAGGTCAAGCTTTAATGACTATGGTGGATGTTCTTCATAACACAGCAGCCAGCCATACAAAGGAAGCTCAAATCAATCTGATGCTCCCCTCTCCCACACAAGAGAACTGCTATAATGACGCAATAGGGCCATCTCACCCATATGGCTTTCCATTGTCCATCACAACCAACAATGTACCACCACCCAAACCAGGGATATCTGACCAACTATCCTGTATACCTGTTGAGAGTGTTTGAGTCACAACACTGTGTCACTCATGTGTCTGATGTAAATACTGACATTATACTGGAATAGACATTATCTGCCAATAGGAAATATATGGAGTTATTACAAATACTCCTAGGTTATTCTGTCCAATAGCATTGCTCCCTCTGAGAATATGCTTACTGTCCACAGCGGTTGCTTACTGTCTGCAGTGGTTGCTTACTGTCTGCAGTGGTTGCTTACTGTCTGCAGTGGTTGCTTACTGTCCACAGTCACTGGCTACTGACACACCAGTATATAGGTGCACAGACCAAGGTAGTTGGTATATAAGTTGTGTAGTAGTGGTAGGGATAATTTGAGTACTTAGTTACTTTGCTCTTAGCCTTGCCTCAAACACAAGTCTAACTGTGCTGTCCTAACAGGATATTTACCCAGTTACTGACCAGTGCTACCACAGCATACTATGGGAATGCCTGCTAAGTGTTACCCATACACTTTCATCAGGTTATGGGCCCTGAATAGCTTGACTGGTTTGTTAATTGGTGATTAACAGTCTTATGACATTGGGTAGTAGTAGTCTTCACTAACTCTTCACCTGACAGCTACTTAATTGTTGACTGACTCCGTAATCATACAGTTGCAAGGTCTTACTACTTGAATGGACCACTTATATTTAGATAACACATCATGTGTCTTCAGTCACTTTTCTTTTGCACTGAAGACAGTTCATGTTTATACATCACTATATTCTTTATATTGACCTAGAAGTAGCTCAACACAATTCTGTGTACTTACTAGGTTTTACCTAGTGTTGCCGAATATCGTCCTATACGATCGGCCCCTATCGTTGTTCTCCAGCCAACAGGTTATGGGCCATTTATACGGTCTAGAGACACGTTTTTCCAATATCGCTGTTTGTTGCCGTTTTTTCGCTCGCTTATCACTATCGATCGCTGATCATGACGCGATCCCCTGCAGATCCACTCCAGTCCCATCCGAGTTCCCGAGAATCTGCACCTCCACCGGTTCCACCTAGAGACCAAGATTATTCCACTCTTAATTCATGCCTTTTTTCTATACGTCAGAACGCACCTTTTCATTGATCAAATTTTTCTCACATTCTTCCGGGCGAACAAAGTCAATCAAACACCTCTTCTTCATTTCTACATAGTACTTACAATAACGTTAACATGGCTCCTCGAAATGGCCGATGTCCATTACCTACACCACCATCGGTTAGGGGATCTCAGTCTGGTCAGGTTTCTGCATTTCGCTCACCTTTCTCTTCTGCACTTCCTGTTATTCCTGAGCTGTCTGTTCAGACTCGCATTTCTCCTCCTTGTAGACCTTTGAATCCGCTTAATGCGACCATGGGACATCTCTACGGAGATCCCACTTTAAATAACTTTCCGTCTTTTACTCTTCCACCTCATCCTCACACCGTTGATGCGAGCATCACGGTCCCGTTTCATTCTTCTTTTACTCATACTATTCCTAATTCCATGTGTCAACCGGCTACTTCCGTACCGACCCACGCACATAATCCCTTTCCTCTTGTACATCATTTTCCTCCGGTTGTGGTACCAAGTCAGACTCCCCTTCGGCCAGCTATGGTACAACCTGTTCCCAGGTATCCGCAGCTTGGTTACGTGCCAAGGCGTCTGACACCGCAAACAAGTGCCTGCACCAGTACCTCAAGTACTGGCACCGACGCCTGTTCCTCTGTTTAATAACTACAACCACATTCCGTATTATAATATTCCGATTCCACCTCCGCAGCCACCCGTACCAGCTGAGCCTAACCTTCCATATGGTTTAGATAGATATTACCTGCCTCTTCTTTATCCCTAATACCGGTGCTCTCGGAATTGAAGGATTGGACTGGGTGGAACAATGGGGTGATCAACACAGTCAGAGCGATAGGAGCGATGGGGCATCTCTATGATACCCCAACAAACGATCCTTTATTATGTCCAGTTTATCCGCCTGACCTGCCTAATCCGCTCCATGCTGACTATCAAACCAATTACCGGTGTTACGTTGCTTTCTGGAAAGTGGATGCTGTGGTTCTACAGATCTTGACTGCCCATCTCAGAGAGGCTCCAGCGACTACCATCCCGCCTGCCTCCAATATAGCAATCCAACGCATTCCTGCTAGAGACATATACACTATCTTGGCGAATCGATATTCAGCATGCGACTACACTGACGGTCTGGTTCATAAACTGACACTGTGGAATCTGCGACACAATGGCAGCAATAGTTTCACTCAGATTGAACGGTACATTTTGAAATGGAAGGAGGGGATCGACTACCTACAACGGTGCCACTACCCATACACGCCCGCTGACACTGCCATTCAGTTCGTACTTAACGGGCCTATGCACATTGAACCTTGGACCCGTCTACAGACCACAGTCATCAATGCTACTGATCAGTCTCTCATCAACGATGACTGGCTCTCCAACCTCTTTCACCACGCATCTCGAGACATGAAGGTCCACTCCGCCACCAGAGCCGTCAAACTCGCCACTCGCTCCAATCCCTCGAATTCCTCTCACAGGGATCGCGACCACCGTCCGACTTCATCTGCTAAAGTCTGTGACGAATGCAAGGCCAAGGGATGAGTATGATGTTCCTTCTGTGGCTACAACCATTGTGAGCACAACCATCGTTCAGGGGGTGCACGACGGTCTGCCGTGAAAGATGTCAGAACGGAGAGCAAGGCTGTGACTGTAAAACCTAAAGCGTATGTTGCCGCTTCTTTGGGTGAAGTTGTAGATGAGGAAGAGACCGCGGATGATCGCTCATTGGAAGATAGCATGTCAATTTGGGTGACAATGAAACTATTTCCACCTACCCCGGAGTGGACTGCTTCCCTGCGTCCATTTCCCCTACTTTGCCTCCATCTGTGTTCCTAACGAGTGATCCGTCCCTGCTGGCTGAGGTACAAGCTTCGTTCCAGGCTCTCCTTGATTCAGCCTGCACCTATCACATCATCAAGGACCGAGAGCTTTTCTGGACTTACCGTCCTGATCTCTCTCTCGATGTGAGTACTGCTAGCAGTGGAACCTTGACCACAAAAGCGCAAGGTTTGATAAAGCTGGAAGTCAAGGTACAGTCGGATTCCTCACTTACTCAGACAGTCGTGCTTTCCCTACACGACTGTCTACATGCTCCCGATGCAGCCATGAATCTTCTATCCATCGGGGCATTCATTGAATCCCAAATGCCGATTTCCTTCGACCTGGACAGTCTCGCCAGAGTTAACTTTCCTGCGAGTATAGCGTCTCTTGCAGGGAAGTACTTCAGTGCTACGATCCGTGGGCGTCTTGCATTCTTGAAGTGCAGGTTCCTACCCCCTCCCAGTCCAATACCTTCTGACCTGACTGTACCATCAACAGCACTTGCCTATGCTTCATTTACACCTCGGGAACCAGACTACGGTTTGTGGCATGAGTGTCTAGCTCACCCGGGCATCGAGTCCACCAAAGCACTACTCAATGGATTGTATGCTGAGGGGGTGTCATGGAATCAGAAACTGGGACATACCCGTTGTGTCGCCTGTGTATTAGGGAAGGTTCTGCGCACTCTGTACGACCACAATGCTCATAGAGCTTCGGAACTTCTGGGACTCATCCACATGGATATATGCGGTCCCTTTCCAGTCCAGGGTACACATTTCGAGCGTTACTTTATTGTCATTCTCAACGACTTCTCCAACGACTGTGCTGTGCAATGTCTTCACACTCGGGACCATGCCTTTCGTTTCTACCTGTCTGTGGAAGCTAGGTGGGAACGACAGACAGGAAAGAAGATCAAAGCCCTGCGGGTCGATGGTGCTAAGGAACTCATCCAGGGGGTGATGGGAGCTCACCTTACAGAACAAGGGGTCGCTATTCAACAATCTGCTGCCTATGCACACCAACAGAATGGTAAAGTGGAACACCTCGTCCGAACCATCAAGGATGGCACTTGCACATTGATCGCAGGCTCTGACCTCCCTCCATCCTACTGGCCGTATGCCACCCTAACTGTCTGCTACCTGCGTCGACGACTTCCTACATCAACTCTACCCAAGAATCAGACACCGTATGAAGTCATGATGGGCCACAAACCTAATCTGCAGCATCTCCGGGTCTGGGGTTGTCGTGCCTATCCGATTCAACTGGCAGAAATTCAGGGTAAGGGGGAAAATATGCGGTTCGAGGCCATTTTTGTCTCGTACGAGGAAGACAGGGTAGGATGGGGTTGTGTTGACTTGAATGGCAAATACAAGTTCTCCAATGATGTGGTGTTTGACGAATCGTCGCAGGGACGTTTGGGAGCAAAAAGACGTACCTCCTTTACTCCGGTCCTGGCTGTTGAGGGCCCACGAGCTCTTCAGTGTTCGTCCCGTGTTCCCGTTCCAACAAAAAAGGGTACACAATATCGTGAAGACATCCAGCGCTGTCGAGACAAAGTCTTGCAGTTACATCCAACACCTCCCGACAATGCATCCCAACCACCTTCTGTCGATTTCCTTACCAAGTATGCGGCACTAGCGTTCGTGAAAACGGTCTTGGGCCAATATCCAGCTGTAACCCTCAACCACTTTCCACTGTTCACACCACCTATCGCTCTTGCCAGTCTTGCTGAACCAACACCAGGACGTGTCGATCCGCCCTCTCCAGATCTCGCTCAACCTCCTGCCTCCTTTCGTCTTGCCAAATCACGTTCCGATTGGCTGTGGTGGGAGATTGCAATGGGCTCGCAGTACAAAAGTCTGCAGGAAAAAGGTGTTTTTGAGCGGGTACCCAAGCTTTCACCCGGTTGGAAAGCCATACCTCTCATGTGGGTATACAATTTCAAGCACCTTCCGGAGAGTGGGGCGGTCAAGGAGAAGGCGAGACTTGTTGTCTTGGGTAATCTGCAGGGGGCTTTGGATCATGGTGAAACCTACTCCGCTGTCACGAAGGCCACCAGCATACGACTTATACTGGCTTATGCTGCCTGCCACTGCTGGTTCATCTTCACCTTTGACGTCAAAACCACATTCCTCAATGCACCATTGGAGGAAGAGGTCTACTGTACCCAAATACCTCACTTCCCTGAAGCGGAACGAGACACTATTCTCCGTCTTCGGAAGGCCCTGTATGGTCTCTGTCAAGCAGGTTGCGCTTGGTACCACACTCTCAAGACTGTCCTTGAGCAGTTTGGTCTCCGCCGCTGCGAGATAGACCATGGTGTTTTCTATGGCTCATGGCTCACCCCACTGCACCCATCCATCCCCATGCCAGCAGATGGTTCTCCTCTCCGTCTGTTACTGCCTATCCATGTGGATGATGGAGCTGCTGCAACCAATTCAGAGGAACTATACGCACATTTCATCGCGTACCTCAACAGTCACTTCACCATCAGTAATCTTGGTCCCATCCGTCGATTCCTTGGCATCGATGTTGAATATGACCAAATGCGAGGGGTTTTGCGTCTATCCCAGGAGCCTCTAATTGATGAGCTTATTGCTGCACATGGCTTATCCAATGCACAAACGCAAGATGTCCCACTGCGCTCACAGCACTTCCAAGACCAATCAGTACCCACTACTGCGTTGCCTGGGTACTCTGACCCTACAACACTTACTCATGCGTATCAACACATCGTGGGGTCCTTGCTGTATCTAGCCTCGTGGACCTGCCCAGATCTTGCCTATACCGTTGTTGCGCTTGCGCAGTGGAACGCTTCTCCCACTCGGTCAACTCTGCTGGCTGCTAAGGGGGTGCTCCGATACCTTCTGGGTACCAAACGATGGAAGCTCGTATATGGGGAATCCGTATGCACTGACTCGATTGCATATTGTGACACGGATTGGGCTACTAACAAGCATGACCGCAGGAGCATATCGGGATACGCGTTCTTCATGTATTCTGGACTCGTTTCTTGGTCCAGTTCAAAGCAGAAAGCCACTGCCCTCTCCTCGACTGAAGCAGAATACATGTCGATCACACATGCATCTAAGGAGGCCCTCTGGATTCGATTGTTCTGTCACACTATCAACCTGCCATTTCCCTGTCTGTTCAAGTTCTTTTCTGACAACGACAGCGCGATCTCCATGACGAAGGCCAATGTCATATCTAACCGTGCCAAACACATCGACCTGCGCTATCACTTCATGTATCGGCGGGTACTTTACTCATTAATTGGATCCCTACCAATGACATGACTGTGGACATATTCACCAAGGCACTCTTGTTACTGCTTCACACACGCCACACTGCCTCACTCAGTCTTACTTCTGGAGACGAAAGTCCCACTTACCAAAATCAAATAACCCAGGCCTAAAAAGTCCTTTCAGCCATCCATCCACTTCGTCTAGCCCTTGAGGGGGTGTGTTGACTGACTCCGTAATCATACGGTTGCAAGGTCTTACTACTTGAATGGACCACTTATATTTAGATAACATGTCACGTGTCTTCAGTCGCTTTTCTTTTGCACTGAAGACAGTTCGTGTTTATACATCACTATATTCTTTATATTGACCTAGAAGTAGCTCAACACAATTCTGTGTACTTACTAGGTTTCACCTAGTATTGCCGAATATTGTCCTATATGATCGGCCCCTATTGTTGTTCTCCGGCCAACATTAATATACCATCCCAATGTATACTATGTAGGGCATCCCTTTCTTATACCCTAGGCCAGGCCCTGCAATCATATGCAGCTTCCAGTAATATACCCTGCCCTGCAAAGTCAGTGAAGTACAGTGTGCTCTATTGGCATTCAGTGGTCTTGAATACACCAGGTCACTGAGAGTCACTGGCATCCAGTGACCTTGATGGATCCCATTGAACTTCACATCATTCAATGCACTCCACTGTATGTCAATGACCATCACTGGACTCATGTGGCTATTGATACTGTCTTCATTGTTTCATCATGAGCTGTGCCTACTGTACTTTCCAGTGAACTTCATTGAGGTTTGCAGGCCAGTTCTATGCAGAAAGTGTAGCCCATTGTCTACTGCTCCCAAAACTCATCTGACAGTCCCCGTTCCTTCATTTCAACTCTTTTCTCAACCATATCCTTGTATAACATGAGTAGGACATGCATGTAGAAGTCAAATGTTACATCACACATTTGACTCAACTGTGATTTAAACCCATCCAGCCAAGCATTGAGTTGCTCTGCGGTTTCTGTATTGAATGCATGGGCTGAATGTTTGACCCCATTGCTATCTTCCACAGTCAAGACAAGATCAGGTTGCAAACCATTCAGAGGAGATGGGTTGCACCACAGTTGACACAGAGTATCTCGAGCTTGGTGCCCAATATAGTGCCATGCATCAACAATGAATTTTGTGTTAGTCAACCAAGAGTCTGCGGCATTCTGTGTCACAATATGATGCAGGAGGTCACAAGCATTGTCGTATACAATGAAACTTGGTTTGGAATCGGGGTGATTTTGCCAGATGTGATTAAGGATTGCAAGGACCTGTGGAGTACTTTCCGATTTGTAGCACTTACCCTACCCAATTGGTATTCTGCAGGCCCATTGCACTGTCTGGACATAATAAGTATGCTGAGCTCTGAATGTGTGAATGACATTGACTCCTGCTGTGTTTCCAAGGTTTAGCAGTTGGACCTGGAATGTCACCAGGCGAAATGAGTTCACCTGTCTTTCAGTGTCATATGTCTGTTGTTGAATTACCCACTGAATGCCTGGATATGACAGGCATGTGAAATGTGAGCGATATTTCTGGTACCAAGACTGATGAAGAGGGTTGTTGCATGTCGTTTCACCTGCTTGGGAGACTCGCTGACCACAAGGTGTGATGCAACAGATATCGGCCATATCTTGGTGTGCAGAACAAAAATGTCCATTTCAATAGTTTCTGAGTGATCCTTTGCAATCACTCATGGCATAGATCTGTACACCAAGTTGATATCAGTTCTGTCTAATCCAAGATAGCACTTAATTGATGTTATAATACCTTACCATCCATAACTGCCATTTGAACATGGCCTCAAGGAGCTCCTTCATTAGGTGGTTCAGCCTGTTCTGGAAGCTGCATAAGTTGAGGAGGGAGCTAAGAGGGTACCGGAGTTTTAATATGTCACACAAGGTAGGAGGTAGGTACCCCCTGGTGACCATCTTAAAAAACCTTTTTGGAAAAATACTAAATTAGTATCAAATATTCATGTGAATGCTGAAATCTTCAATTAGAACCTGTTCCAAGCTTGCAGAAGCTCCAGAAACAACATCTGTTGATGTTAAGCATGGTGATCATCAGTTGTGTTCGGTTACCTGCTTAAGTAAGTCTACTGAAATTTTCTGCGCTTTGGCAATGCTTTGGTCTGATATGCAAAATCACATCAGAGGTATGTAAAAAGCACTATGCACCCTATCACTGTACTCAACTGAGCTTGATAAGTATCAGCTGATAAATTTTGAGAAACAAAAAATTGCAGATGGACTGTAACAGAGTACCACGTCAAAACGTCAACAGAATAACCAAAAAGCAGCAGCCACCAGTGAAATTTCATCATGCTCATCATGCAGAGTTTAGGGTATGTCCTATGGTATCTATATATAAGCATCCTTATTTGTTACTTAGGACAACTGCTCAGATTTTGGGTGACCTAGATGAGGAGTATGGAGAAGACCTTTGTTTACAGGAACTTAGAGAGTGAGGCATCATGAGACTCAGATGAAGACAAGCCTGACAATGATCATGACCTATTGCCGGTCATCTGCCATACAAAGACATCTACAATGATGTCAGACACCTTCCAAAAAAGGTAATCACATGACCCTCAGGTAGGTACCCCCTAGGGTTGACCTTAAAAAATAAATCAACCCCATGTGTGGTATTACAATGCAGAGACCCCCTTGGAGGGAGCTGAACTTCTTGCTCTAAAATGCCTTGTTAATCAAATACCATACATAGTGAGTGAAATAAATACATACAGCAGTGGAATTGGGTTTGTGGCAGTGTGTGCATTGGTGGCCTCTACAGCTTTGTCAGCACTGGTTTTTCTTCCACTGTTTAGGCCACCAGTTATGGAAGGCCGATACTGATAAAGACCTTGAAAACAAGGATCTTTATTCAAGAGGTCCTCATTCACATTGAGGTGGTTTTTGATCACCTGTCTGAGTTCCTTTACAGTTCCAGAGGACAGAAGGCTGAGGGCTGTTGCAATTTCAACCAAGGAACCTTTGTTCAGTTTGCTGAGAGTGCCAGAAAACCGCTGGGGAGAGGGTTTGGTGTTTGCCATTTAGTTGGGAAAGGCAGTCATCATGGTTGTCAAGAGAAATTTTTACAACGTGGTGATAAACTGTGACAAACAAATACTTGATTTCAAATGGCATTGGGAGGACATCAGGAAAAATTTGGGAAAAAGTGACTAAGGCCCCAGTGTCCCCAGTGTCCTGGGACATCCTGACACATCCTGAGGTGTCTTAGGATGTCTTAGGGATGTGTTGGGATGCCTTAGAGATGCCTCAGGATGCCTCAGGATGCCTCAGGATGCCTCAGGATGTCCCAGGACGCTCTGAGGACACCGGGGACACTGGGGCCTTAGTCACCTTTTTCCTGATGGACAGTGAAGTATGGTGCAGTGCAATGGAGATCGACAAAGATCAGTGTAGTCCATTGGAAGCTGCATATACCACATACAGTGACCTACAGTGGAGTACAGTGGTATACAGAGTCTGATGGATTCTTCTGAGTTGGTATGTTGATCAGAGAAGGCCAATGAACTCTGCTGAATGTCATTGGAGTACAACAGAGTATGGTGACATCAACTGAGCATGCCATAATGACGATCATTAGTACAGTGACCTACCATATAAGTCAGTGACTGTCACTGTAGTGCTTCAGCCATTGGCATGGGCTGATGTACATTGGTGTACGCCAGTGTACACTGGAGTATGGCAATGACCTTTCACAGGTGGGGTTTATGACTTGCAGCTGCCGCCATCATCCTGCAAGACCCTCCCCAGCCATTGCACGTCGGAGACCGCATTACTATAAACTGGCAAATTCAAGTTGGAGACCCGTAAGCTCCTCTCTCTCTCTATACCATTCTAAAAAAACAACCATTACGCCAGATCTTCGATGGACTTATTCCTGCACCACCCAAGTTTCCATTCTGATCTTGCATTGCAAAACACGGTGGACGTAGGACAAGGCAACATTGTCATCGAGATCCCAACAACTGGCTTAGCTTATCTTAAAGTCCAGCGGGGTAGCTGGAATATCTTAAGATATCTTCCAGTCACAACTTAAGTTACTATAGCTACTATTACTATGCACAGTACACTACTACTATGTACAAAACTTAAGACCCCAACTTAAGACGCGACCTTAAGACTCAAACGTAAGACTCAAACTTAAGATGCCAACTTAAGACGCCAACTTAAGACTCAAACTTAAGACTCAAACTTAAGACATGACCTTAACACGTCTTCCAACAATACATATCTTACAACATCTTAACTCCAATTCTTAAGTCACAACCCACGTTCTGTTGAGTCCCAAGGGAATCAGCTCTGATCTCATCCAAGGTGGCAGTGGCATGCACACGTCCTGTGTGTAGACACAACATAATCGTTGTCTCCACATCACACAGGGTCAACCAGTACAACATACTCATCATCTGTTCTGCAGGTAGAGACATATTTGTCTGTACCCAGCCCCTCAATAGTGGTGGCATTGTGGTAGCTGGTAAGGGATGTGGGTCATGTGTCCACATTGGCTCCGTATTCGAGTTATTGTATTGTGTTGAGACGTGTAATATCAAAACAAAAAGTCACATAGCAAAAGACCACCTTGACAAAAACATTGTAGTCTGATTCCTACTCAATCATAGCGTTACAATTCTACCCATCCATTCTTCTCCAACTGCAAGTGTTCTTTCACTTTCAGAACGCGACTCGTATTTGCCTGCCAGTGTCACGGTTGCACCCAAATGAAGCCGTTCTGCTACAGTCAGTGAGGGATTGCGTCTGGACTTCGGACCGGTGTTGTTGGCGTGTGCACGTGACCTTGTAAAGCAACAAAGAGAACAAATACTACCCCACTTTGGACCTCATCTTGGACCACCATCGGAACTGTCTGAGGAGACACGAATATGTGTCTCCAGACTATCTGCAAGCCTGTCTGGGTGATCAACAATGACTATGTTGTATGCACCTGCTACTAGATGCGACTATTGTGTCGGATCATTTGAGTGGCATGCCACTCACTAACGAGAGTTGGCTAGTTATCATTGACTGGGTGGGTTGGCTGCTGGGGATCAGTACTTGAGGGATTTTGAAGTGGCCAGACTACCTGCCAAGACATTGTGAGTTTTGTGAAAGTGGATGGCCCAAGTCTTAAGATTGTGCGTCTTAAGAGTGTGAGTCTTAAGTAGCATCAAAAGATTCAAGTGGCGTCTTAAGTTGGCGTCTTGAGTTTGAGTCTTAAGTCTGAGTCTTAAGGTTGTGTCTTAAGTGGGGGTCTTAAGTTTGGTACATAGTAGTAGCTATACAACTTAAGTTGTGACTCTGAGATATCTTAAAATATTCCAGCTACCCCACTGGACTTTAAGATAAGCTCATCATGTTTTTTTCTGGCAGCTTTTGATGGCTTCACTATTCCAGAATTAGGATCCACTATATTGGTAGATTTACTTAGCATATTTATGAGAGGATCTATCAAGAAATGACAAAGTGTGATCAACCTGCCTGGTAGATCTGATACCTAAGTAGTTAACCTGGGCATCCACTTTCACGCTTTTTCATTTCTTGATGGATCTACTGTTAAATGTTCTCAGTGAATCTACCAATATGGCAGACCTCAAATCTTGAATATTGAAGCAATCAGAGGCTGCCAGAGGTCTATCAAGTCAGAATACCCATTCAGATATGCAGAAGTGAATGCTATTGACCTGGGCCCCATTTTCACACATTTTCATTTCTTGATGGATCTGCTGATAAATATTCTCAATGAATGTACCAATATGGTAGACCTCAAATCTTGAATATTGAAGGCTTGGATGGTCTGCCAGAGGTCTATAAAGTTGGAACACCCATCCAAGTATGCAGAGTGAAAGCTAGGTTGACCTAGGTCTGAAACTGAGACATATCCAAAACCTATAGACTGATACTGTATTGGATACCTATTGACTGAGGCTCATTATCCATTGACTGGGATAGACTATCTGTAGGCTGAAGGAAGAATTCCTAAGCTGAAGATAAGGTAGAAGAGAGTTGAGACAGCAAACTCATGCTCTGGATACCATGTGACATCTTCATCGTCCTTCTGTATGCTCACCACCACTCTGCCACGCATCGTCATGTTCCGCTATTCTATCCACAAATCCAATGGCTCAACTACTCTATTCAATTTCTATTTATCCCTTCTTCTTTCCTAGCCCATTTAATTTAATGTTGTTCAGAAGTGTCTGAGCTAGAGCCAGGTCATCTGCCTAGGTTCTATTTATCAATTCCTTTCCCTTTATTTCGCTTTACCATCTCTTGAGACAGCAAGAATGTCAAGTTACACTGGTGGAAAAAGGTTTAGTGGCCACGAAGGGCCACATCACTTGCTGCGTGTTCCGTTTTATTTTCATATTTGTCATCAATTTAGGAGATTCCCGTTGCATCACTCTTTTTGGGGTTGGCCAGTCATCCTTCACTTCTTTGCATCATCGTCGACCACCAGCGAGCTTTGCTCTTGGAGCCAGTTGGGGTTGTCTGTCTTCCTCCAATGCTTCAAGCTTCGAGGACACCCAGCATCTGAACTTTTGAGTTCATGGCAAACCAAATACATTAATAGCAATGAGAATGACAAATACCTTATTGTAGGCTGAAGGAAGGATTCCTAAGCTGAAGATAAGGTAGAGGAGAGTCGAGACAGCAACTCTGGATACCACATGACATCTTCGTTGTCCTTCCATATGCTCACCACCACTCTGCCACACATTGTCATGTTCCGCTATTCTATCCACAGATCCAACAGCTCAACTACTCTATTCAATTTCAATTTCCCTGTTGATGCTCTTTGCCAATTAGTTCACACTGGTGGAACTGGCAGCAGTGCTTTGGGTTGTTGGTTTGCTGGGGATTCATCATTGATGTGCTGGGGGATTTTGTTGTCAGTTTTGGCAGGGGGATTTGATGGGGATTGGTGACGTGGCAGATGTGGTAGTGGATTCGTGGGTGTGGCAGTGGATTGGTGAATTCAGCAGTGGAATCAAGGTGGTGGAATCAAGGATGCAGTGGTGGATTCAGGGATGCAGTGGTGGGTATTGGGAATGCAGCACTGGCATTGTCAGTAGGTGGTTTGGCATGTGGTTCATCATTGGTTTGCTCAGGGAATGTGGGTTGTTTGGTGGGCAGTTCACAGAGCAAGCAGGGTTGAGGGTTGATGTATGTGATCCGAAGTTTTGGGCAGCGTGCACTGGGATGCATGAATTTTTGAGGACAGGATGCGTCAATGTGGCATCAGAATCTCCAATGCCTCAGGGTTTTGTTGGCATTGGTGTTGGAACTTGATGGTGTCTGGAGGCTAGTGGACATCTGCATTGACAATAGGTTGAGCTGGTGGAGCTGGTTGTAGCAAGGTAATCATCAGTTTATGCTTTCAGAAAGCACAAATAAATGGTGGAACAAAGAGAGCGGTGGCAGCGATATTGGTACAGTTGCAATTGTAGCGAAGGGTCAAACAAATGGTGGAACAAAGAGAGCGGTGGCAGTGATATTGGTAAAGTTGCGATTGTAGTGAAGGGTCAAAGTACAGAACAAATGCCAAGCTCATGAGGTGAGCAGAGACATAGAGAACATTGAGAGAATGTTGATGTCAGCGGTTGGTTTATTGTAAGATGGAGAGTGACACCGGCAACAGATGAAGTCAACAGGACACAAGAATGAAGTTGATGGGACATCATTGGGTTGAGGGTCCGGATAACTGGTTACCGAAGTAGCTGGCCGTTCAGCTGTGCAGTGGTTTGGGATTCAGCACTGTGTCAGTGATTTGATAATGGTGTCACTCTCAATAGAGTGGTCATCCATTCAGAAATGGCAGCTAGAGTGTGAAAGAGCCCAGGTGAAAGTACAGAGGGAAAATATGTTGAAGACTGTAGGAGAGAACGAGCTTGCTAGCATATGGCAAGCCAGACAGACCTTTATAGAGGTGAAGTGGGCTGCAGCCATTGCAAGAGAGCAAGCACAGAGCAGGTAATTATGTAGCCATGGAACTTGGTTCTGAAGCTTCAGCACTTCAGCTGGCATCAGGAATTGAAGAAAGAAAAAGTTTACCTGGTTAGAAATAGGGTATATACGAGTTGTGACACCTCACACTCAGCTAATATACCGTAATTTACACAGTGACATGGTCTCAATATACTCGGATACTATATTAGGTAGTTTATATAATTCAACTAGGTATGAGTTCAAGTTATTTGGGGGATTAATTTGGGTGTGGCCTTACAAATTTAGAAAGTTATATGGTCCTAACTCTTTCGAGGTTCCTGCTCAGTTGCGCACACTGTCATTGGGCAGCCAAGCTGCCTGAATTTTTATGGGGGGGATCAAACCCTAACCCTTGAACCCAGTGCCATCATGTGCTTCTTGGAGTTACCTTATCAGGCTGATGATGCCCGACTGTGTTTAAATTAGCTGAGTATGTAATTATGTCATGATTTAGCTGAGTGAGTAAGGTGTAACATTTTGTGCATACACTTAGAAATAAGAGGTAGTGAGAATGTGGAGGGCATGGACAGTAGAGGTTGCAACAGAGATTGGCTTGCACAGCCACTACATGTGATCGTTCCAATGTCCCGAGTGCATAAGCGCTTGCATGCTTGCACCCTCAATTCTCTACTGCACCCTCAAATTATCCTACCAACCTCAAGGGAGGCTTATATTAACTGCAGAATAATCCAGGATGGCCCAAGTAAATTTTCCCAAGTGAGTAAAAATTTGCACTCACTATCTGTATTGATGAAGTGTTCCAGGCTATGCACTAAAGTATCAACATACCCATATCTTCACCTCACATTTATCCCTCTTGAAAATTTCACTGCCAATCAATGAAGTAAGTATCTAATATTCATTTTCCCAATTCATAGCTCAGCTGACTCATTGATGATGCTCCCAGTGAGTTTTTTTTGAGTGGACATGGTCTGTGCACAAAATCAGCAATTGTGCATTCACACCTGAACGCAGCTATATTCTAGCTTCTACTGCCCAGGCAAGTGATATGTATTAGAACTACTATAACCTGATCTGACTAGACTGCCATTATCCTGTTGAGAACTTATTGTTTTTTAATGGCATCATCTACTGGTGAGTTTCTTTTTCACTGTTCCAATCTAAACACAGGGTGAATGGAGTCCATTCAATGGACAGAGAAACTGGAGCATCCCTAGTAGGTTTCAATCCTCCTAGCTATTCCTGTTGACCCAAGCTGAATCCACAATTTGCTGTCTACAGGGGCACAAACATTCATATTTTTTATTGACCACCCACCTGTCTGCCAGCACCATCTGTCACATCAGCTCTCACCTGCGTCTGGAGATGGTGAAGGCTCTGCAAGTGTAGCGCACATGAGCGTCAATGAGTGCTTAGCCACTCGGAGCATAGGTGCATGGCTGTGCCATACCTAATCTTCATTTGATTACTATCACCCCGCACAGAGCACCATGTGGTGCCATAGTAGCCTGAATTTCTGAACCTATGATATGTTTACTCATTAATGAATATCGAGTGGAAATTTACTAGTACTTGTCAATACAGTAGGTGCAGCAACATCTAGCAGTACAAATGCAATCCAGCTATTATTATTTATATGTCTGGTTCAAATGTAATTTCAAAACATTGAATGTATTTACCCAAGGCTATAAACATTTATCCATTCAAGATCTACAGCTGGAGCAATGCACAGGTGAATAGCAGAACCCCTGCAATATATTGTTTACTCATGCTACATCCAGGAGCAGAAATTCAATCCAGCTATTCTTTCTGGTACAAATGCAATTTAAAAACATTAAATGTATATATTCAAGGCTATAGACATTTATTCATTCAATTTTATAGGGATTTACAACTGGAGCAATGCATGGGTGAATAACAGAACCCCCTCCAATAGATTGTTTACTCATGTTTACCAATGCTGCATCCAGTAGCAGAAATTCAATCCAGCTATTATTGGCCCTGTTTCTGCTCTAAATGTAGGCTAATAACATTAGATGTATTTATTTAACACTACACCCAATATCAGAATGGCTATAGAAGCTGGTGTGGTGCTACAGTGGCTGGGTAGCACATCCTGCTCAGGCTTTGTTTACTAGTATTTATTAAGTGAGCCAAATATGGCTGCCCACCCCATTATCCTAATGTGGAGCCTACCCATTGATGAGTAAGCATTTTGGCAGGTTCTGGTTATAACCATGTGTGAGGCTTTTTCCCCATGGTTACAACCAGGCAGAAAAGCCTTTTTTTTAGGGCATGGCCTGGTCACCTGGCCAATTCTACATCTATGGACATAAATAATAAAGCCTTTCCAGTCAGCCAGATGCATAGCAATAGTCAATAATAAGCCATAAGGACTGTCAGCCAATGCTACTGTAATGGGAGGAAATAATAATCCTTCCCCAATCAGCCAGGTCTATGCCAGTAAAGGATAATAAATAGTTGGTGTCACCCAGCCGATTCTACATCTATGGACATAAATAATAAAGCCTTGCCAGTCGGCCGGATCCATAGCAATGGAAGAAAATAAGCCATAGAGACCGTCAGCCAATGTTACCATAATGGAATAATAATTGGCTGGGTCCATCCTTGTGAATGATAATAAATAGTTGTCACCCCCTGGCCAATTCTACATCTGTAGGCAGCAATAATAAAGCCCTGGAGGAGGGGGGGGAGGGGGGTCAGCTGGACCCATAGCAATAAACCATATGGACCATCAGCTGATCCTACAATAATGGTGGAAAATAATCATCCTTCATCAGTCAGCCAAGTCCATCCTAGTAGAGCAGATAATAATCTTTTCTTCATTGGCTGGATCCATACAATGTATTATTGTTGCCTATAACTATAGTAATAGCCCTTGCACCAGCCAATGTCATCCAAACCTATAACAATAGGCTTTAGTCATGTGGCTGAGTCTATTGTTATGGCCACAGTGGACTAAATCTTGTGATCCAAAATTCCAGATTGTTCCATTTCTAGTTTCTTAACTTCTGCTGAGGGATCCATTCATTTCTTTGTCATATGAAGACAAACTTTCTCTCTCAATGCAGGTGATAAGGCAGCTAATGTTCCAAGTGGTATAGTCACCAGTTGATCCATTATTTTATCTGCTTCTTCATCTACCGACATTTTTTGTTCTACAGGAGCCAATTTCTTATACTTTGGATTGTTTCTAGATTGTCCAGGATTATCCATAGTCACTTTTGAAGTAGGTGGCACAACTGATGGTTCTTGAGTCAGCACTTCCATCAAAGGTAACTCTTCCCTTTCAGAGACGACTTTCTTTACTGGAGCTGGAACACTAGTTTCTTTAGTTGGTCTAACATTTTCATCTTCAACTTCTTCTATCCTGGTTTGTTGGAGTTTTTAGGAATTGCACTTCTCCAATTGTCACTTCACTGCCAGATTTTTGCTGATTTCCCTCTGGAGCCTTTGATGCCTGATTCTCTCTGGTCTTGTTTCTTTTTGAATCAGAGGTCTCCTTCATTGAGCCATCTAGAAATTTGGAGAATCTGATGGCATAGCTGCTGCTGGTTCACCATAATCCTTCTTTCTAGTCAAAACAAATTGCGACATATCTTCTTGCATAATTCCACTATTCTGCATCAAGGACTCAATAGTATCACTTATACTAGGTGCAGGCAGCAATGGATATACAGAAGCACTTGCTGCTGGACTTGTGGAGGGGTCCATACAGTAGTTGGTTTTTCATCTGCTAGAAACATGTATGTATTGTAGTAATTTGATGCCCACTCTTGTTGTTTTGCATGATAGTCTGTTTCAATGTCTTCCTATTGCCAGGAGGTAATTCAACATTATTTGGTAAATGCCATTTTCCATCAGCAGTAGGAATAATTAATCCTTGTCTTGCATGCTCTTGTCTATGAGGACAATTGTTCTGATAATGCATACTATCACCACAATAGTGGCATCCCAAATTCCAAGTTGAATTACTATTTCTAGAAAACTCTCTACCCACAGTAGATTCTGTTGCTGTGATCTTGACGTCTCTTCTTGCCAGTCTTCAATAAGTGCCTTCTCTAATATTCTATGATCTTTGAGTTGAGCCTCAAATCCACTAAGTTGTCCTTGACTTTAACTCTAGTACTAGAATTATTGCCCTGCCTCAATTTTAATGTCTTCCAAGTAGATGAGACTGGATTATGATGAACAATATCCATCATCTCATTTAGAACATCATGGATCTTTGTTTCGACACTAAGTTGGAGCTACATAGGTTCTGCCAGCAGCACCTTGAGGTTGTCCTTGCTCCAAAGCTTCAATACAAGATGACTGATTGTCCAATGTCCCTTTCAATTGACATGTTGCTTCTAAGGTAGGCGACATGCACGATCCGCAGATGTCACATGCTCAAGCGTGACAAAAGTGTTACATT
>QLOY01000476.1:0-11991 GCA_003313965.1 Megacollybia marginata | reverse complement strand
ACAAGGATTGTGTCTGGCTCCAGGGACACATCAGTGAGGGTGTGGGATGCATCAAGTGGTGAGGAGGTGAAGAGGCTGGATGGCCACACATCTGATGTCTGGTCTGTTGCATTTTCTCCTAATGAAACAAGGATTGTGTCTGGATCAAGGGACAAATCAGTGAGGGTGTGGGATGCATCAAGTGGTGAGGAGGTGAAGAGGCTGGATGGCCACACATCTCCAGTCTGGCCTGTTGCATTTTCTCCTGATGGAACAAGAATTGTGTCTGGCTCTGATGACAAATCAGTGAGGGTGTGGGATACATCAAGTGGTGAGGAAGTGCAGAGGCTGCATGGCCACATATCCTATGTCAACTCTGTTGCATTTTCTCCTGATGGCACAAGGATTGTGTCTGACTCTGGTGACAGTTCAGTGAGAGTGTGGGATGCATTGACTCCTTTCTGGGTTGTCAATCATGATCAATGGATTGTTATAGAATCCTCTCCTTCAAGCAAACTCATATGGATACCATCAGAACTTGGGTTTATCACTGGTCCTGCAGGCCATCTCAAGCTTGCAATCTCATCTCAGTATCCATCAGTAAAGGTCCACTTTCAGAATTGTCAGCTGGGCACAACATGGGCAAATTGCTATTTAGCTTGATTTCTGATTTTTTTTTTCATTGTGGCTGACTTACAAAAATAATGTAACAAGCTGGGTTGAGCAATTTAGACAGTCGTATGGACTCATATTACTCCAAACAAGTTATATACATTGTCTATACATCTTTGGATACATATGAGTTATTTCCATTTTTGGTGAGTCTAATGATACTGGCCATTGTGCATTCAGATACAAAATAGCCATCAGTAAGGAGAAGCTTTCAGTCAAAATGGTTATCACCACCTGCAAGAGCTTGAAAAATACATCTTAGATCATGCAGATTTGAGCTCACAATTGCTGTTGCAAAATGGCTATTTTTGCATTTTCAGCATACACAAAGGGCCAATTTTAGAATGCATTTTGTATCTAGACAAAGGATAGCTTTGTCAATACATTTTGGGAGTACACAAAGGGCCTATTTTAGAATGCATTTTACATCTAGACAAAGGGAAGCTTTGTCAATACATTTTGGGCAGACACAAAGGGCCTATTTTAGAATACATTTTGGGAGGACACAAAGGGAAGCTTTGTTAATACATTTTGGGAACACACAAAGGGCCTATTTTAGAATACAGGAACATGTAGCCTTTATTGAGGGAGGAAATGTTTTGGAAATGTATAGCCTTTCTATCAGAATGTAGCCTTTGTTTGAGGGGGAAATGTTTTAGAAACATGTAGCCTTTGTTGAGGGGGGAAATGTTTTGGGAACATGAAGCCTTTAATCAAAGGGGAAGTGTAGTTGGAAGATTCCTGCTACCTAGGTAGTGGGTCTAATACCACCCTATCTCTCAGATCCACCAATATGATGTATCTCCTTTTGAACACGGCATCACGGCAGTAGTGTCAATTCATAATAAATGACATATGCTTTTCCCAAGTTGGCAACAGCTTGATAATGACACTTTGTTTCAGATGTTTCACTTGCTTTCCCCCCTCTCCAATCCTCGATGTCCATTCCACTTTTGCAATTTGACATAGACGGTGTACCCTGTGAAGTTTTGGTTGATGAGCAGTCACCCAACTCTTATCATACCAGTCTACAACCCTTCACAGCTAAGGTGACTGGACCACACCCATCTTGTGGCACTCTCTTCTCAGCCACTGTTGACTTGTTACCCACAAGTTTACCATTATATGCTCCTTTCATTATTGGAGCAGACTGGCTGAGTGTTGCCAGCACAGTCATTCTTTGTGAGTTCCGTTTTTCGCTGCAAACTTAATCTAATGTCACCTGAGCTGGTGACGTTGTCGCAGACCTTCCTGGAGTTCATGCTGATGATACAGTGACTGCTTGTTGTGAACCTTTGAACAAAGAACCCCATCTTAGAAATGTGTCTTACCCTAGCCCTGACAACAACCTCAAATGATCCTTCTTTGAATGCCTCCAGTTCCCATGCAGACGATACATTACATTCCGAACCTTTGAATGCAGAACCCAATATATGCCATCTTTCTACCCTTAGTTCTGCTGACGATGCCAGCTTACTGTCGAACCATCCATCATCAATCGCTTCAACTTCCAGCCAGGTGATAGACAAAAGTCACTCTCCTTTGAGTATTCGCTTGCATGGCATTCACATTGTTGAAGACAACCTAAGCAAACTGGTATCTGAGGTTCCGTGTTTCAGTTGCATAAGGAGCCTCTCAGATGTCTTGCCAATCTTCATGGTTTACAAATCACCGAGGACATTCCTGATGATGTCATTTGGCAGTGTTTGATTCATCACATTATATATGGTCAATGCAAGCAGTCATTTTGAACTTCTGATAGTGTGGCTTGCCCCACTTGTGCTGAAATATCTGCTGGATTTTGTGATGAACATGAGCTCTCAGATGCACTCATCGACTCAATCTTGCTCTACCTCGATGACATGTCCAAACTTCCTCTGACTAAGCTCATCACTATCGCAAACACTATTGATGCTTGTGAGAACGGTAATGGCTGCTCAGCATTGCAACTCCTGCTGCAATGCTAAGCAATGGATCAAGAGCTTTCAAAAAACCAAATGGATGTCTGAAGTGTGCCTTAAGCAGATGTTCTCAGTTGATTTTGAAGACATGTCCCACGTTGCTGCTATCTTGATCGCTTGGGCTCACAGCCTTGAAGTTGATACCTGCCTACAAAAAGGCAAGATTAAAGATCTAATTGCTGCACATCTCATTCATGGACAATGCCTCCAGAATGTAGTGGTTGACGAAGATCATTTAGTTGCATCTGACAACACATATTTATGCCAGAATGCAATCACTGAATTTCTCTCACAAACTGATGTATCTAACAAGCCTGAATTCAAAGTATATGCCGTTTCCGCTGGTCTCGAAAAGCTGTCTCTTAAAGGTGCACAGAGATTGGTCAGAATGCTTGAGATACCATGGGACATGTCTGAATCAAAGTCAGCTCTGAAGTCTAAACTGTCTTGTTGGTTGAAAACCACCTTGAAGGGCAAGAAAACATGCAATGATTCACATGCATGCCAAAGATCTTGCTGATATGGCGCATACTTGACAGAATTGGCCACAGGTGGTTGGACATGATCTTAAGGCCAAGATTAGCACACTTTTCAAAGAGATGACCTCCCAATGCATGCTTGGATCTGTGACATGTGCCTCCTGCGGTCTATCAGTTACAAAAATCAAGTCAAAACATGTGGCAATCAGTGATATTGATCTTAAACTGTTAAAAAGGCCAGATTTATTTGAAGAACATATTGAGGATCCTGAAGCTACATGGCTTGATCCTGATGTCATACCTTCCCCCATGCCATATGAGGAAGGTTCTTTGAAAGACATCCTTCTTGATCCTGCAGGTGTTTCTGAGCTGGCTGGAATGCTTACCCTGACTGTCTGTAAGACCTGCAGAAATTCCCTGCATCGAAAAGAAGTACTGCCTCTGGCTTTGTCTAACAGAATGTACCTTGGTCCAGTGCCTCCAGAGCTGCAAGGGTTGACTGTTGTAGAGGAAGCTATGATTGCACGTTGTCACGCACAATGCTGGGTAGTTCAGTTAAAGGAGGACAATCAAGATATTACAGTTCCAACCTCACAAAGAGGAATGAAAGGGCATATTATTATATATCCCCAAAATCCATCTGCTGTAGCAGAGTCTCTGCCTCCTGCTGTTGAAGAAATCACATCTCCATTGTGTGTATTGTTTGTTGGATCTACAAGACCATCAGATGAGTGGCTGTGTGACAAAGCAAAACCGTTAGCAGTCAGAGGAGACAAAGTACAAAAAGCCCTGATCTGGCTGAAAGCCTATAACCAGTACTACAAGGATATCAATATCAATGAAAGTGTATTACAGCAGCTTGATGACAATCCTGTTCTCCCTTTCCACATAGAACATGTTATCCCCAGTAGTCGAATTGATGAAATGACTGCTTGTTATGATGCATCCACATCTGATGATTGTCACAACTGTAACACAAATCCAATTTCCTTTCAAAATGTAGTAATCTCTGATGTGAATGGCATGGCAACTACAAATGAACTCCATGCAGCAGCCTTTAGGCATGTCAAGAGACAAGGAAAGGGATACATACAGGTGGCAAGGGAACCCCAGGCAGTCAATGAGTTTCTATGCTACCTATGTGCTATCCAACATTGTTTCCTTATGGAATTGGAGGATGTGAAGATTCACACAGGCCCAACCCTACTTCTTTGAAGAGGTATGCTAAACATTTGTTCTCAACACAGGATCAATGTTTCCAGATACATTATTCATTCATGTTTGTGGTCTTTAACATCTTGCAGCAAAGAGAAGCATTGCTGCATACATGTCTGAAAACAAGAAAAGAGAATTTCTCCAATGTTGCTGAAATCTACAACCAAGAATCATTTGATATACATCTCCAGAGCCTCTATGAATATTTTTGCGATTTTAGGTGGTGTGGTGAGCAATTGTAGACCGGCATTTGGCTGGGACAAACAAACACCAAACAAACTGGCTACTTAGTAGGCGGTACCCAAGAAACAACAAAATAAGGCCAAACACAGCCACACACTTGACCTTCTGAAAGCTTCTGAAGGTTGGAATCATGTACCAGCCAGAGCTTCTGAGGTTTCTGGTCAGTTTACTTTATACAACACTGATTGAATAGAGTTTTCTATGATTCTCTATGCTATTCTTTAGTGACCAAGGCTTCTCGCTTGAACGATAAGCATAGCTGACCTCAAGTTGGCTCTGGGAGCTACCTCTCCGATGCTCAAACAGGGCAAAGAGATTGGCAAGCCTCATCTCTTCCACATTGCCCATTGCCTCAGCCATTGTTAGTAACTCGCAGTCCTCTCCCATTTGTGTCCGGACTCCACTAGTAAGGCTTGAATAGTCATTTCTGGACCAAGAACTGTCATTTTCATCCAAACTGACACTTCTTTCTTCATCAGTGCTGAAACGATATCAAGTGTTACTGTAGTGAACCACGGTGTTCATGGAGTTTGATGAATCCTCACGCACAACCTAGCTGTAGTTAGTAATCAATAAAGAGAAATGATACCTATGAATGTCGAAGCTTCCCGACGATCTAACAGTCTACTAGGACGTGTTTTGATTGTGCAGTTGACTGAAGCGATCCCCAGCACGAGGCATGAGTGAAAGATCAGTCGATATTCTTACGAGACACCTCACAGTGTAAGGGCAGAAGCAAGTGATATTCAAGTAAAGGTTACATTCATTGTGTTTCTACCATCTTATATAGGTCTGTAGTGAGTCATTAGACTATACTAGAATATACTAGTAGTACAAGGGGCTTTCGAGTTGGCCCTAGTCAATTGAGGAGGCGTGAAGACTCATTTGATGCCTGATGACCAAGCAGTAATGGTCCATCACACCACATAGCCCCCCCAGTCTTTGTGCATCCAAAACTTTACTCTTCCGAAAATTCTGACCAACGCTCCATGCTTAATTGAACTGACGAGATTTGGATCTGATATAGCTGCGTCACTGCTGTGAAAACAAAACTGGGTAGAAGGTCAATGAGTGAGTGGAGTGGAAGTTTGTTCATAGTTTTTTGAGTCGTTTAAAACATGCACAGATAATAGCGCTGCAAGGAACAGTGTTGAAAAGCTCAAACTCCAGGCATATGTTGTCATATTATTGTTTTTTGTGATCTGACTCCGAGTCATGCAGCATGTTAAAATGATGCGCACCTCTATGCTGAAGTCCATTTGTTTCTTGAGTGTTTTAGTTTGGAGCTTCAATGGAGATATAAAACCACGAATTTGAGAAGCTGGTGACTGCGAGTCAGGTTCCTGATGATCAAAATTAACTGTGAAGCCATGAGACAACTGTGATTCACCCCCAGGATCAAATTTGTTGATTCTAGTGAAAACCGCATTTTTGTAAAGAAGGTGTTTCATGAGAGACCTCACCCCCTCCAAAAAGAAGAATTGCATCGGATCTGATTGCAATTCAGACAGCACAGTAATGGAAGTTAGTGCTTCAATGCAATTAGAAGGCTTGGCGCCATGGTTAGCGAGCACATTTGATGGAAGGACAAAACTCAATTCGGAGACATCACTGGTCAAGACGTCATGACTAGGAATGTTGACTATATGTTCTTCCAGAATTTTCAGGATCGTACTTGCTGGAGTGGGCTTGTGAGTTGGGACTACTGCATAAGACATTCCGAGGACTCAGAGAATGCCAGTGGGAACACCAAAATTGATTAGGTGTCGTAGTCAGGATGAAGTGGAGTTGTTGTGCCAACCATGAGATCCCAAAATACATGCAAGTTTGGTCAAGAAGTGGCGTGGTCTGCGGTTTAACAGTGACATGGAAAGGAAGGGTTTGCAGGCTGTTGAATTGTTACCAATGTGAAAGGCACATAATCTTGTAGTTGATGGTTCAGAAAGCAGCAGGGGAAGTAAAATTGGAGGTGCAAATACCTTCACAATTTTTGTAGGAGCTTCCAGCTCTCTATTGTGTGTGATTGTCGTGGCAGAAGCATGCAGAGGACTAAACACGTCATTGTCACATGACTTGCCCAGATCCTGTTTGTGTCTGTTGCCAACAGTTGACTGGAGACAATCCTCTTCAGAGTTATGGGTGCTGTTGTGGAGTCTCTCATCATCTGCATTGCTCTTGTGTCTCAGAGTTCCAGTATGGTCTATCGTCTTTGTCAGAATTGAGAGAACATTAGTCGTCTTTGACTTGGAGGTTGTAAGGCGACGAGCAAAATGAGAGCTTATCAGGCCACTCAAAGACTCGGTGAAACTTATAATACCAAAACTAAAGAATACAGCGAATAGCTACTGGTTTAAATACTGAGTGGTTATCTTCCGGGGTGTAAGGAATAAGGTTAAAGGGGAGAGATACAAGAGATAAGCTATCTCTTCCTCATGTCTGTGATAAGCTATCAGAAGTTAATTTAAGAGATAGCGGATAAGTGAAATGAAAGATAGCGTGATATGAATGTGAAATGAATAGGGTTCTGATAAGGCATGTGGTTGGGTGCTCGATAAGACAGGCGTTAAAGTGGGAAATCGTAACAGAGGTGTGTTCTAGATTTTGATTCAGAAAGGGTGTCTGATTTGTACTGATGTCACTGTGACCCAGAGCACTCAAAACCAGCTGAAAATCCTTGCCTTCCATATGCTTCTCTCCACTAGACTGGACAATTACCTGAGTGGTATACCAGTAATTTGGCCCCATGACCATCCTATCTCTTTTGGGAATAGAGATGGAACGAGCAGAGCTGTCTAACATGGTGCCAGATTGTTGTTTAAGTTGACGGGGTGGAGTTTTTGGTTGTCTGAAAAAGGTACTGGCTGGTATTGCCTGTGGCTCCCTCTCATTTGTTGCATATTGATATTGTCATGATCCTTGTAAGGTGGACAAGAAATTTCCGCTGTGGTTGCCAATTGATGATGGTGAGTGACATTACTGGATCGAGCACTTGGACACTGAAGCGCCCTTTCTCAATCCTTCATCTGAGATATATATTTGCTGAAGGCAGGGGATAGGTGATCACTTTCAGCTCATTGCTGAATTGATCTGCCGTATTGTGTCAGTGCTCCTGGAGGTAATATGATGTCCTCACTTCCAGGTGGGAACCGTGGCAGGCAAGAACTGAAGTCAAAGACCTCATCCAAGACACGAAGGTACTGTACCATTTCGAGCAGTTCGGCAGGTCATGCATCACATTCAAAATAGTTTGCCGAAATTTCATGGTGGTTGCAGGTCACATAGGGATCTGCTGGATAGTCCAGATAAGTGGTCACAAATTGTATATCTGCTCCATTGCAAGCAGAAAATGATGGTAGTAACCTCATGAATGTGGTTGAGCTTCCTGGACCGTCACCGTTGTCAGCGCACTCGCAATCTATTTTTGTTTGACAGACACTGACACATGTGATCGCACCGCATCTGCTCCCCAACCATTCTCTTGCTCCCATTGTGTGCAAGCGCTACCTGTTCACATTGTAGGTGCGCATTTTCACTCTGTAATATCAGGTAAGAAATTTTTATTGAGCTGCCGAAATTTTAGGCAGGTTACAGGTCACAAGCCCATCTGCCGGACACTCCAGTTCGGACAACGTGTCACAGGTTACAGTGGCTGCCGAAGTGCTCGAAATGGTACAGTATTCTTCTACTTCTGCACAATAGCACACAGCTAAAATTTCCCAGTCATTCAGATCATGCCAAAGCATACTTTCCATTCCCCAAGTGGGTAGTTTAGGGCAAACCTTACCAAATATACAGAATCCATCTTCGGCCATCCACCCTAGCTTTGCGAGCTGAGAACCAAAGGTTTGATACAGATCTGGAAGGAGAGCATAGACATGGCCGTATTCATCAAAGGGTGCTTCATATGGAACCCTTTGGACCTCAGTGAGCAATTGATCTAGCTTGCGTAATTCCTTTTTAAACATTTTACACAAACAGTCAGAAAGCAAAGCATTGTTCAACAACTTGTGTTTCTGCAGATCAACAGCTCCATAGGTGAGAGCCTGCTTATGTCGCTTAAGGACGCTGACCTCACTGATGGATGAAACAGGTTGGACTGTAGGAAGGTTGATGCCCAGTGAGAATTCGTCAGGGAGGAGCCAACTCCCACCAACAGTAGTCGACATGTTTCTGAAAACCAGCTATAGCCAATCTTAGCCAACATAGTACACGATTCCGGTCCAATGGAGGCCAACCAGGGCCAATAGTAGCCAAGAGTGGTCGTGCAAGGTTGGTCATTGGTCATTTCTCGTGTTACTCATATGTTATATAGCAGTACTTCACGGACTTGTAAATTTGCGCCATGAATTGATCATGTGATCTAAAAACTTCTTGTCTTTAACTTCCATCATCTCGCTTGCATCTCGCTTCCCATTTGTTCCCCATCCCCGCTTTTCTGGTGACCAATGTAGCCGCTGCAGCAGAACGGCTGCTGAGCATGATTGACACGTTGTCTTAAGGTATCGCATTGCTTTAACTTAGTGAGCTGTCCCTAGCCGGGCGGCAATTCCGAGTCCACACGTGACTCTTCCGCATAAGGGTGCGAAATAATTAGAACTTACTTGTGTTTGGTTATGTTTCTTACTCCTTGTCTCGAACCATAACAACGCATTGGAAGGTAAGCAAATTGTTGGTCGATGTAAGGACAGAGACGGTCAGGGGAATAGCCTTATGGGCAAATAGTGGGCCTGTAGGTGCGGGATTGCGAGTAGGCACCGGTTTTCGAGACGTAGACTGTGGTTTCCATCATTAACTACCTACCGCAAAATCCTGTACACTATTCTAACATGCATGCTTTCATTGAAGCATGTCACATTCCGACGAAACCATCAACGAGTCGACGCTCAATGAGACGCGTTGGCCTTGTCATCCGCCACTCGTCGCGGACGAGTATAAACACCTAGACCCGCCTGACATCGTGAAGTTAACTGATTTGTGGGTCATAGCCTGTGGCTTTAAAACAGGGATATTTGTTGATATGTGAGTCAATCATACACATCCTTTATCCCTTACTATAACTGATTGCAGGTACACTGCATTCGATTCAACCAGACAAAAAGAAGCCAGGTGTGTTACATATGCCAGTACATGGTGGAAAGCAGTTTCGATATGGAACGCTCACTGCCGATCAGAACATAGGCATATAACAGTTTGCTCCAACCACACATGAATTACAGTGTCTAGCGAAGAATCGTATTTACCTTCATGCTTCTATGTGATAACTTACAATGGCGAACGCAAGATTATGATGAGCTGGTAAGTGTTTTGAATACCTGGTCACCCCATTCATTGATTCCTACTTAGGGATGAGACTTGTTTCCGGTTCAGAAACACTGTACGCCAGGGACACACCCCTTCTGTGTCCGTATTCCAAACTATGCAGGATGTTCTCGACTCATACCGTTAGAATACTCTTACTCGCATGTACAGCCACAATCCAGTGTTCCTTTTGCATTCATATGACTGTCCTTATCGTATCCGTTCCGTATCATCGCTCTGCCAAAATAGGTATGTGTATTTCGCCTTGGTCGTTCTTACTGTGGCGCAGCGACGGTTTATCGTCTGTTAAATTTGATGAAGGTCGTCTATTTGGTGTGTTCGACTGGTTACCCGAAGACTTGACGCAAAAAAGTACACCTACATTCAAGAAACGGAGCCTACGGTAATGTATTCAACTTAAATATGGATTAAGATGTATAGACCGTATTGACGAAATACTACTTCATGTCGGATGCCTTCCATCTGAAGTTCGTGCCTGCACTCACGAACGAAACTCTTGCCCTCACAAGTCTGTGTCCGTAGTACAAATCGTACTCCCTTTTACCATCAACGCTGCGATCACATTTAACAGCGACGTGATTAGGCAAAGTCACCGTGTTATGTTCATGTGTGAAAAATTTTTCCAGTACACCGTCAGGCAACGAGAGCACTGAAGATGACGATCTCAGCGAGATCATCTGCATCCATAAGGAGAACGCGACTTCGTCGACATCGGCCTCCTCGAAGGTGATGATCGTGTTATTTTCTGCACTGGGGGATTGCACCATGTCAAACAGAGCATTGGAAGCCACAGACAGAAATCAAGCGAGTTTCGCTGCTGGGAGCTGCAATTTAACTGTACGCTCCAATCTCTAGACATCAATAAGTTTTAGCGATTGACATTACATGTTGTGACTCACTCCATCAAACAGTAAGCGGCGGAACGCATCGCTATGAACACTGGTGAAGGGCAACAAGCATTGATTAAAGATGATATCGGGTGCGATCACGTCAATACTGCAATCTAAACAAGTGGTGAGTACAGGATACCAGTCGCCGTAGACCACTTACATTGAATCTGCGACTGGGAGAGTACCCAGTTAGGGTCGGACAGGTCTTTCCAAACGGGCGGAGCGAGATGAGTAACATCTTCTTTCATCATATCAAGGGGAATAGTTAGCTAAAGAATCAATAGACACACCTGACGGTCTGTTTTTTGTGGAAGCATAAACAGACGCCCAGTCCGGTTTTACAATTTTTTGTAGTAGGTAGGCTTCTGCTAACGACTGCAGACTGATAGAAGAATGGAACAAAGCGTTTCCGTCTTGAGCCAGCCAGGCGTCAGCGTGAATGGTTTTGGTGATATACCCGATGTCGAAGCAAGAACGAGGGCAAACGTTCATATACTTCATCATGATGGAAACGTCCCCAACGATCCCAACACTGTACTTCCACATTAACGGATTCTGCAGAAGAAGCTGTACTGGCTGGGGACATACTAAACAAATCAAATAAAGCAATGGACAAGGAACATTTACAAGAGCTCACCATTATTGTGTATCAACACAATGAGGACCTTGCTGTCTACACAGCAGCTATGTCCACAGTTGACATGACAGTGGAAACGCCATCGACAACGCGAGTACAGGTCAAGCCTTCCTGATATTCAATATCCATCGATATGAATTGTTTGAACGAAAAATGGTTGGTGATGAAAGTATCGATCTCTTCCGTTTGGCGGGTGACAACGACCTCTAAGTTTTCAACTGTATCGATGCAGAAAGGCTGCGTTACGCCTCCAGAGAAGTCAGGAATTGTAGAAACGGAGGTTCGGGTCATGTTAGACTAGGACTTTAGTGTACGTGAAGACAGTAACGAGCAGAACAACAGACATGGGGATTATTTATATATCCACTTTTCTTGGCAGTGATATCAAGCTACGATCTGAAGGACACGGCGTTTAAACACGGCATTTAATACTGTCAAACTGATTCCCAGATAGAACGCTGTAAAGAGCCTACATGGTCGTTTCTAGATTGCTGATTGATAAACCCTCGCACAACCTACGTAACCACTAGAATACCACCTGATACTGTAGTATCTATGCATAAATTATAGATAACTTATAGTACCTCTTTTGGATT
>QLOY01000473.1:0-27441 GCA_003313965.1 Megacollybia marginata | reverse complement strand
CCATATTAGGTGGAACACGACGGTCCTCATAAAAATAAGTACTGCCATTGATGTTGTCTGCCGCTGTTACTATGACGAGGGAGGAGGAACAAGGAATAGACTGGGAAGGCAACTTGGCATTTCAGCACTGTACAGTGATAGTTACAGAAAGTCGACGAGCTGCTGGCCGTTCCAACCGAGGATGGAAGAGGTAAGAGAGCGTGATGATGGAGGTACGAGAGAAAGAGTGTTGATGATCACGTGCTCAACGCGTCGCGTTCTCAAAGTCAATGAACAATCACAAATAGTCAACTGCTCGGAGTGAGGTAACTTGAAGTCAGCGTGGTCGACTGCATATGTAAACATTCAGAAGCATAGAGTTGCAGGGGGAACGCGACATATTGATTCATGATGTCATAATACCGACATCATGCTTAGTTCTAGTATAACAAGTATGATATCGACTATGGTTGGCTGTGGTTGGCTGCTTGTTGGCCCTGCCTTTACCAGATCTCTGTCCCGGTCAGCTCTATGCTGGCCAAAGTTGGCTAAAGTTGGTTATCAGAAATATGTCGGCTAAAGCTGACGCAGGTTGGCTCCTCCCCGATGAATTCTCACTGGGCCTGACGCACAGCCCCAGTGGTCTCGGAGTCTGGGGCCAGCCTGAGGTGGAGTTGGAAGTGTCCTGTTCAAGTCTAATTCCGCAGATGTAGACGCTTTCCCTCTTTGAAATAGCTTGAAAATGTCTCGACAAGGAAAAGTAGTGACGAGCCGCTGAGCTTGTGGCTGTGGTTGGTATGCCTCTAATCGGCGAGCGGCTCCTGACCTCACTCTGTCATCTTGCTCTAACCATAAGTATGCCAAAGAACAAGAAGAAGCACTCCGATTTCAGACTGGTCCTGAGACATGTGGTCTCATCCACTCAGCCTGAGGTTGATACTCAACACACGGCTTCTCTCTCAGGAAAAGGAGACTGGGGACGCCAAAATGACGAAGACGCTAAGACATATATTTCTCGCCTAATTAATAATAAGATGCTTACCTTAACACCAGAGACAGCTTATCCATTGCACATCTACAAAATCCTCAACATCGCCTATACGAAAGCCACCGGGTATTCCGGATCATTTACCCTTGCACCGGAGGATGAGCTAGTGCGTATATCTCATTTGATCAAAAATTAATCTGATATCCTACAGGCTCATTTAAGGGCCGAGAATCAAAGATTAAGGAAGGAGGCAGACGAGCAAATTGAGGCCGCCGGAATCCTTCTCAGATGGCAAATAATAACGTCCGCATTCGAAGGCAAGTATCCCCGCCATGTCAGAGGTTCCAGCTCAAATTCCAGAACTGCAGCAATAGATAATTATGTCTGGGACAGCCTCTCTCCACTCATTCGAGAAGAGCTAGCGACCCGTAAGATCAACAATTGTAAGTTCTCCTTTATCAGGTAGATTTTATGCACTCATCAACCTTTAGATTACCAATCACGGAATATTGCGAGGGGACGTATGGACCCGAAAACTTCTGGGACGGCAGAAAGATGCCGTGAAATAGTTGGTGGCATCGAGAACACTTTGACCCGAGAGGCGAATGCATCGCAGGATAGAAGGAGGAAGGAAAAGATTGAGAATAAACGGGCGGATATTGCCCATCCGAAGGTTGTCAAAAGTCAGTTTTTGGGCTTGATGAGGGAGTTGGGCATCAAGACAGACGGCGCATGGGTTACGGGAGTACTCGAACTTTACGGAACCGTATCATCGTCTTACAGACAGTAAAGCGGATTGCTTCGATTGCTTCGATTGTAAAGCTGGATTACTCGTAATCGTCTAAAAACATTCTACTCTTCTTCTCCACCATCTCAAAAAGCTCTTCGTCAAAGTCTTTTGAGACTTTGTGAACCATCTCTCGTACATCACTCTTTGAGACGGGTCTCTCCATTCCTGCGTCGGCACTCTGTAAGCGGAAGCGATCTTTCCCCAGTTCGCCTCTTAATCGAAGTTGCTCTTCGTGAAGAAAAACCAACAGACCGACCAAATCTTTGTGTGAGCTTTCGAGTACGGAACGACAAAACTGTTTACGATCTGACTCGATTGGCATGTTGGATAGCACATGGAGGTGGCGAACTAACAAGGGTTCGGGGATTGAGAACAGAGAACATCGCAAAATAATGCACTCACATGAGTCTATATCAAAGTTGACACGCTGAATCTGCTGAGCGTCCGGCATCAACGACCAAAATAATATCTCGCAACCTCGTAATATGGTTAAATAAGGTATATAGACGTACAAAGAACAGTTACCTTGGTACATTGATTCGCAGATCTTCCATTGAAACCATATATACTCGCTGTTAGGCTCGGAGGCCGCTGTGGCAGGAGGTAGGACCATGTTGGCAAGTTTGAGATTTAGAGTATCTGCGTGGTTTACAGCGTTGGGAGCAAGAATCGTTGACATTTGAAAAAGAAGGGAGCCCCTGACGCATAGATGTGCTATCCTAATGCACGTGATGCCAAGATCATGCTTACAAAAAGCTCAGCCTGAGTCACGTAGATTTCCCAATCTGATCTTCATATGACGTCACACTGAGCTAGTAATCATAAAACCACCCTCAACCGTCACAAAAAGCTTCTCAAAGTCTCTCGAAGATTTGTAAAGCATGTCTTGTACATCACTAGTCACTAGCATCACTCTCGGAGACGGGTCTCACTAATCCTGCGTCTCCAGAGAGCTGAAGCGATTTCACCTCTTAATCGAAGTTGCTCTTTGTGCAGAAAAACCAACAAACCGGCCAGATCCTTGCGTGGGCTTTCGACTACGGAATGACAGAACTGATCACGATCTGGACTGTAAACTGTACAGGGACGAAAGAAGCAGTGAATTCTAAACGATCTTCTTCCTCCCAATCGACATAGAGTCAGTGTATGCCGATTGTTCTGGGAGGTACTGCATTGGGTCTTCCTTCGAGAGCGTGCAATGCGAAGAGCCCGAGGCTCCCTAGTGGAGATGTTGTCTTGGTCATCGTCCCATATACTGCATACTCCTTTTACTCCACTCAATCGGCAGTGGTGACGACGGAATTGACAATGCGGTATTGATGCGCGGAAGGAGTCATCCCTGAAAACTGTATAGGAAGGAGAACCCCCTAGGAAGCTTGTCAGATCGACTTTACGAGAGAGAGAGAGAGAGAAATGCGCTGAGGTTTGCTTCCGTCCTTGACATGCAACATATAATTCTCCGAGCAAATAGCATTTCGAACGGAAGGATTTTAGTTCTCTGGCGGAAGGAAGCCGTCTTCTTCTGATTCCCCCTCTGAGGTGTCTACGTCCTACGACAATCAAGGTTGCGTGAGGTAGGATGGCAGTTGACAAGGATCCCCGGTGGTTTAGGGTAGGCCATCGAAGTAGGCAAAGGATGATAATTCCGAAACGGACGGAGACTAGAGATTGCTTGCAAGCAGGGGCCTTTGCTAGTGAGAGATCCGATGCTTTCCAATTGACCACATATGGGACTGAAACGTGCCCACGTTCCCATTCATTGTGAATCCAATTCCTTCGTCGGTATGTGGATGAAACCGAGGTGTTATCCCCGTCTGTCCATTTCCAGCACAGGGACTCCGATAGGATACAGGATATTGTGTTTCGGAAACTTGCCAAGAGGAGATACGACATCTAATTTACCTCCACATTGACTGAGATTCCTCTATGCCTCATTTTGGATGTAATGTTTGCTGTCAGTCCTTTAAGCTACCAGTCAGTTAACGAAAGAGGGGGATGATACTGACGAGACAACGCCCTGAATACGAGTATGGTTCTCACTTCCCTTGTGCACGTCTACGTCAAGCGGGCGTTCGTTTACGAGGGACGGTTACTGTAAGACGCCAGCCACAGCCGATTGGAAGGAGATACCCACACCTCCTTCCCTCTGCACAGCAGATGATACAGGGCTTCCCTTCCATACGGTCTGATACGCAAACTCAATTGAACAAAACGCCTGTTATGCACGAGGTAGCCAACTCTGTATGTCCGCACGGAAAATAGCTTAGATACTGTAAGACGTCACCATTTCGTGAAGGAAAGATACAATTCCAAAACCGCCCCCCTCAAAGACCTCCTTACCTCCGTGCAGGACCGGAGACAACTCTGAGAACAGCAACCGTCAAACACAGTCGAGACCCTCTTCCTGGCTGACATCTGTCAAAGCCTTCGGGTTCGGACAGGTACTGACCTTCGAAGGAAGTGAGGGGGCCGATGAGCGCTGAGCGGGCGCCGCTTGGGTTGACCAGCGCCACCAACGCTAGCGCTAATGAACTCCGGTGAATAAGGAAAAAAGGGGCGGTTACAGTCACCGTCTGCTCGTTCTGAGATTCCTTCTTACGTGATAAGAACTTGAGATTGGGATATGCATTTTCGGCCGAGTCAGATAGGTGCCAACTTGTACGTGTTGTGAGTACATTGCTGGATAGGCAGCTTGTAGTAATTGCGACGGGGACTATGCAAGGAAGCAGAGGCCGAAGAGATGATGTTATGTTGTGCTGGTACGTCAAATTTCAATCGTTCGGCGCATATTCACCTTTCGCGACAAGTATATGCCGGACACGAAAACAACATAAAAGTCACGACGATGACTCGAGTGATGTGGGTCTCAACTGCAAGCGCTGCTCTGGCTGAAACAGAACCGGACTCTTGTGACCGTCTATGCGAGAAAGGTGGCCGGAAGGCGCAAGAATACTGATAGGCGCTTGAATGCGTGGTTGCTGCTGCCAAAATCTGCGAAAGTGACCCGCGGAGAGGCTATGATAGCATCTATGTGGAAGGATCGACAAAACAGCTTAGGTTTTACCGTACATGGCGCTGCATTGGCGCGTCTATGGCCCAAATGGTGGTGTTTGTTTGTGTTCGAAGAAGTTGCCCAGACTGGGAGTGGATAAGTACCTAAAATACACAACGTCTTCAAGACCTACATATTGCTCCGTAGATAGTAAGAGATAGCGGAGGCTTACTCCTGGACTAGAACCAATAACAGCGAACGGGCCAAGAACGGGCGCAATTTTTCTACGACCACGTGGGCAATAGTGTTTTCGGTGCTCCTTCTCCAATGTGTATCTGATATACCTGGTGCAAGATTTCGTAACAAATTCGAACAGAATTTATTCCAGTGTGTCAGGATCCGTTGTCAATGGTTCGTTCTTCGAGCTCCAAGTCCGAGGTGGAGACGCGGGAGACGTGAGAGAGATCAAGCCAAGTAAACTGGAGACGGCACACACTTGCAGAAGAAAAACATCGAAATTCTGTTATACCACAGGTAAAAGCCAAGGGTAAAGGCCTCGGCGACCGGATGTCAATCATGTGACAAACACGTTATATGGCGCTAACTTCCATTGTGCTCGCGCGATTCACACAATTGGAGTTTATCAAGAAGGATGAGATAAGGCTTCCTTCGAACGTCCATCTTGTCTCGTAGAACGTATTCAGTCTTTTGATTTCATTGGGCGCTCGCTTACCTGCCTCAGGCTGGAAAGTAGAACAATGGAAACGGAAACCTTGGACAAGAAAACGGGACTGGACACTGAACAAGGATCTATCAAACCCGATCCACCTAAAAGTACGAATCTCGATCTTGATGATTGATACGAACAACTAGCTGACTGGCGGCTCCACTGACAGGAAAATGGTACCGCTCCACCTTCTACAATGCCCTAATCCTTGGCTTATGCAACTTCCTCGCTCCGGGTATCTGGGGCGCAATGAATTCGTTGGGAGCAGGTGGTGAAGAGAGGCCCTTCCTCGTAAACGGAGCAAATGCTCTAACATTCGGGTTAATGGTCTTTTCCTGCTTCTTCTCTTCCGTCCTCGTTCGTTTGATAGGAATCAAATGGGCGCTTGTTTTCGGAACTATGGGGTATGCTCCCTACGCGGCAGGGTTGTATACCAACAACCGTTTCGGGACTGAATGGTTTGTTTTATTCGGTGCAGCGCTTTGTGGGATTTCTGCTGGGGTGTTTTGGATGGCTGAAGCGGCGATTGCTTTGTCCTACCCTGAACCCTACAATCAAGGAAGGTTTTTAGGGTTCTGGCTTAGTTTTCGTCTTGGAGGACAGGTTCTTGGTGGTGCGATTAATATAGGTCTTAACGCCCATAATGCCGAAGCGGGAAAAGTGTCTTATGACGTTTATTTGGTGTTTATTGCTCTACAAGTTCTAGGACCCTTTGCGGCGTTGTTACTAAATAACCCCTCGGAGGTCCAACGAACGGATGGTGTTCAAGTCCGATTGAGGATTACAGAACCCATCTGGACGGAACTCAAAAAAACGACGCAACTGTTCTTCAGTCGGGATTTCCTCCTCATCATCCCCTTAATCGCTCAAGCGGTATACACCGAAGCGATCATGTTCACTTTTCTTTCCCTCTGGTTCACTGTCCGTGCACGCGCATTGGGATCATTCCTCTCAGGCGTCGTAGCCATCATCTCGGGAAACATTCTCGGCGCTTTCCTCGATTCATCTAAACTCAGTCTCAAAACCCGTTCTAGGGGGGCATTTGTGACTATTCTGGGTCTTCAAGGTGCGTGGTGGACATGGGCCACCATCATCGTCACCCAATTCCGAACATCCAATGCAGTTTACGACTGGTCTGATTCTGGTTTTGGGAAAGGTTTTGCTCTGTTTTTGTTCTGGGTAATCGGATTCCAGATAAACTACCTCTATCTCTATTTTGTGGTTGGGAATTTAGCAACGGATGAAGCGCAGGTTATCCGTATTGCTGGGCTTCTTAGGGGAACAGAGTCGGCGGTGCAGGCTGTTAGCTATGGATTGAACAGTGTTCCCATTATGGCGGAGGTTGGTGGGGTTTATTTGAATTTCGGGTTATGGGCTTTGGCGTTGGTTCCCGCTTGGATTGTCGTTAGGAAGATAGGAGGGGAGTTGGGGGATATGAAGGTTCAGAGGGAGGGAAAGAAGCCTAATGCGTCGTTGTGAGAGCGTTGTTGCTTCTGATAGTGGATCGACGTGATACGAATATGGACTATTTGGAATTTCGCGCGAGACGTCAATCCAAAAGCCTCGTGTTCTGTGTTTCTGTGAAGCTGAAATCCAGCTCAACTGCCAGAAGAGAAGGATCCTAAATCCTCATATACTTACACGATGTCAAAGCGCCGATGTAGCAGGATCACTCACGCATCTTTGCTATATCTCTTTATCGATCCGACTGTCAGGAATTAAGGGCCCAGGTCGCACCATACAAACTCCCATTGAGCTGGCTGTCGATTTGACGTTAATTGCCGACAGTTGCCGGATCCGACACCTTGAATCGAAGTGAGTCTTCTCCACAGGAGTCTTGGTCGTCTTGGTATGGTCTTAGCACTAGCATCGGACGACATCGGACGACATCGTGGACTATTCACTTTGACGTCGCAACTTGTTCCTCTCGACTCGGAATTATCTATGCCAGTGATCGCAGTGTATGGGATGTACTGGGATGACTGGTTATGACCGTTAACTTTGGGTTAGACTCGGACGGAGAAATGAGGCACTGCTAGCGATAGACAGTGGCGGCCGAATAGAGTGTGCGCATATACCGACATGGCCGGCTGCCGCAAGGCCGCCGACTACACAGCCTGAGTTCTAGACCCTTCGGAGGGCTGAAACGGTGGGTGCCTTTCTGTCTACACTGTTTCGGTCGATTTCAGCTCATACTATGCCATTTTCCCCTTTGAATTAACGTCCATAATGTCGTCCTCTGAGCCCAATCTGAGCCTCCTGTTTAGAGTGCATGCATCAGCGGAGTTTAAAAGTGACATGCACGTGCGTTGTGACCGTCACGCCTTGCGCACCGCAAATTTTCGGTTTGGGGTAACGACAGCTAGGTCTCACCCCGACCACCACCAGCTTACTTTACCGTCAACGGTCTCTGAACAACCAATTTACTGCTATTCTTCCAGGCTTGCCTAGGATATTGAAATTTAGCCTATAGATGTCAACGTGCGTCGTCGTCGCTGTCGTCAATGATGGGGACATGCTGACCAATTTCGGTAGTGAAGAGCTCCAGGATGTCGCTGAAAACGAGATCGAGTCCAACTGGGACCAGGTCGTAGATAAGTACGTCCTCTAACGTAGGAAACGAATGAGGGCCGACTAACCTCCTCCAGCTTCGATAATATGGATCTCAAGCCTGAGCTTTTGCGCGGTATCTATGCGTACGGGTTCGTCTTCACTCATTGTATGCATCGATTGGGTGTTGATCATGCGATGTTTCAGTTTCGAGCGTCCGTCTGCTATCCAGCAACGGGCTATCGTACCAGTTGTCAAGGGTCACGATGTTATTGCGCAAGCCCAGTCTGGAACTGGCAAGACCGCCACCTTCTCCATTTCTATCCTCCAGCAGGTGCGTCTACAGTGTCTCGTAAACATTTATTTTGAACCCTCGTACGATAGCTGGACCTCTCGATAAAAGGAACCCAAGCGCTTATTCTGGCGCCCACCCGCGAGCTAGCGCAGCAAATTCAAAAAGTCGTCATTGCACTCGGTGACTATATGAACATCGAATGCCATGCTTGTGTTGGTGGTACCAACGTCCGTGAAGATATGACCAAACTCCAGGAGGGAGTACATGTCATCGTCGGCACACCTGGTAGAGTGTACGATATGATCAACAGGAGGGCTCTGAAGTCCGATACTATCAAGATCTTTTGCTTGGACGAGGCCGACGAAATGTTGTCAAGAGGTTTCAAGGATCAGATTTACGAAGGTAAACGTTTGTCTTGAGGTGTATATGATATCATTAACGGAGTCCCCAGTCTTCCAATTACTTCCGCAGGACACCCAGGTCGTGCTTCTCTCTGCCACGATGCCAGCAGACGTCTTGGAGGTTACTAAAAAGTTCATGCGTGATCCCGTCAGGATTCTCGTCAAACGTGATGAACTGACGCTCGAAGGTATCAAGCAATTCTATATCGCCGTCGAAAAGGAGGAATGGAAGGTTAGCACTCCCCCCATTCATCAATCCTTATACTGATGACGCTCACCCCAGCTCGATACTCTCTGTGACCTATACGAGACAGTCACCATCACCCAAGCCGTCATCTTCTGCAACACGAGGCGGAAGGTCGACTGGCTGACGGAAAAGATGCATTCGCGCGAGTTCACCGTTTCCGCAATGGTACGTCATTGTTTTGCCCACCCTCCCATGTCACTTTTTCTGATTGCTATCCAGCACGGAGACATGGAACAGAAACAACGCGAGGTCTTGATGAAAGAGTTCCGTTCTGGATCGTCCCGCGTTCTCATTACCACCGACCTTCTCGCCCGTGGCATCGATGTCCAACAAGTGTCACTGGTCATCAACTATGACCTACCCACCAACAGGGAGAACTATATTCACCGTATTGGACGAGGTGGCCGATTCGGTCGCAAGGGTGTCGCCATCAACTTCGTCACTACGGAGGATGTGAGAATGCTGAGAGATATCGAACGTCAGTATCTGATTTCCTTACTCCACGCCGAGACTCACCCGTCGTTTTTCCACAGAGTTCTACAACACGCAAATCGACGAAATGCCTCTTAATGTCGCGTACGTCAATGTTGTTGTACTTGGCAACGGTGTTCTGACCTTTTTTGTCCAGAGATCTCATCTAAGTCAACTCTTTTAATTTGTTTACGGTAGCTTCCCGATATCGATCCCGATCCCCCATCAGTTTTTTGTTTTTCTCTCGTATTAGGAGACGACCTCCGGCAGGCTACACACAACCCGCCGTTGGCGGTCCGCTTCATGTTTTATCTCTACGTTTTCTCTTCCAAATATGCTTGTTGTCTTGTTACATCCCAGATTAGAATGTATTATGAATGGATGTCAGCAAAAAGGACCAATTATGATCCCTGATTTGAGTCGGCAGAGCGGCGGCTCCCATCATGATTGATGGTGATGATGATGGTATTTGCTTGTGTTGGTTTCGAGGCTGTACCAAAGCGAACTCATGTCTCGGATGTGTACAGCTTCCTTGCCCTGCTTCCTGCACTTCCGGCTGGTACGCCTGTGGTTGACAGTGCTGTTCCTCTACAGGCTGTTCACCTAGCCCGGTTTTAATTAGGCTTTTGAATGGACTAACTCCGCTGCCGCATTGTCCAACTTGTCTAATTTATAAGCCAACTCCTTGGTGCTGCGCAGAAAGCAGGCTTTCTCTCCTTTCTGACCCGCACAACACAAATTCGCATTCTACCTGTCGTATGTCCTGCGTCAAAATAGCACTTATGGTTAGTACCTTGTCCCTTTCAACCTTCAATAATACACCGACCTCGGTGCCTTCTTTTTACAAACGTAACCTTCATCATCATTCGCATTGACTGACATATATTTAAAGCCGCCTCTTTCAGGCTTTCAACAGTCTTTATCCCTACAAAACATGTCTTACCATCGTGCTTGGAACACCGTACCAGTGAACACGCCCACACCCACGCCGATAACACGCGTACCAACCATCGCCCCATCATCCTCGAGGTACCAATCCTCCCCATCCCCTGGTGGCCCATCACATAGGAGATATTCAAAAGGCAACGTCACAGAGATATTGCCCAGACTATACATCTCGGACCTCGCATTCGCAGAGAACCCGGGGATGTTATCAACACACCGCATAACCCACATCCTCTCCGTCCTCCCAGAAACGATCGCCATCCCTCCACCATCAATCTTACCACGTCAACCACACAGACTTCAAATCAAAGTCGAGGATTTCCCTTTTGCGGAACTCGCGGCTCATCTGCCATTAACCACAAAGTGGATCCGGGATGCGTTGGCTAGAGACCCTGAAGCGAGGGTTCTTGTTCATTGTGCTGAGGGGATAAGTCGGAGTGTCAGTGTTGTTGCGGCTTTCTTGATGGCGTCCTACGGGTGGAACCCTAAAGAGGCTGTTGGATATATTAAAGAACGCCGGGGAGTTGCGAATCCGAATTTCGGGTTCGTACAGCAGCTGTATGAGTACGGAAGGGAGGTTTTGGGGCAGAGGTGTGAGATACCTAGGTGTCCCTCGTAACGACCGACCGACTGACCACCGTTTTTTTTTTTCCTTTTCCTCATTCATTCATTCGTTCTCCGAACATCCGTCGATTTCATGTTTCACCTCACGGATGAGGTTTATGGTCTATATTTTTATTATCTCTTAATTTCGACAATATGCGATTTTGATGTACGACTAGCACGCAAGCAATCATGCGATGATGAGATTACCTTGTCAGGAACCAGGAACCTTCCTTGAGTGTGGAGCCAACGATCGATCGACGGGCATGAGAAAGTGAATGATCGGCATAGGTTTCCCGGCCATGTGTGCATCGTAGGAGTATCGTAGGTTCCTTTCAGACGCAAGAAAGTTGATTAACCCTTTACGGAATGAGATGATATACATAGGTTTGATTGATTACGTTCTGTCAGTCTTAGGCCTCGGCCTCTTGTATGTACTCGATTAATCGATTAAGCGAGTCAAAACTTAGGGGAACGTCTTCGGGTCTACACGTATACATGTCATCTTACAGACAAATTGGCATCCTTACTGTCACATTGAAACGACACCGTGTTTCATGATAGTTACACATACCCTACGTACCCCCGAGGATTCGGATTCGTCTTATCTGCGTCGTAGGACTGCGTAGGATCGCCACTGTGAGACGTCTTGATCGTCCGCAGTTAGAGCTGCGGAACTTGGCCGCCGGTTGCCTGAATATGGTGTGAGTAAGAATTACACCGCCACGAGGCAATTTCGTCCTAAGCGGAGTGGCGGGAGCCTGAATTTATCAATGCCGACAGGCCGACGGTAGACCCGACGGACTCAGTCAACGGTTTTTACAAATTCGCGCGCTGCGGCCCGCAGGTAGAAATATCATCATATTGGGTTCATCCCAGTCATTCGAATCATCGCGAGAAAAGAGGACCGATAACCGGAGTTGAGGCCATGATAGACCGTATCGAACCAGTGTTTGTTCGAGCGGAGGATCCGAGCAAGTTGATGATTTCCCATCACATGATCACCTAGCAATTTTCGCCACGCGTATTTTGGTATGTCGCTAACGGGGCTGCTTCTGTCCCGCTCTGGGTTCATTTCGTCAAGGAATACGATCCACAAGTAAGCTGAAAGTCCCTATCTCTCGAAAATATGCGTGTTTACCATCTAGTTCGAGGCTATTTATACACCGAGCTTTCCACGGCGCTGTACCGCGCCAGTCTCTTGTAAGTGCCATACCAGATAGTCTTACCCTCTTAGCTCTCTGTAGAATGTTGGCCTAACGTGTTCTCATGTCCGGAAAACACGAATACACGCTCCATATCTCACCGCTTCCATCAGCTTCTGGGGTACAAAATCAGCGCCAGAGACCCAACCATCGGTCTATATGACAGAGAACTCTGAGGAGACGATGCCAAGCTCATCTGTAGAGAATCTCCCGGGTCTAGAAGTAGCTCCTCCCGCTGACAGTGTCGTGGATGCCATCTCACCGTTACAATACGGTGATTTCGCGTCACTAGGTCTTGCGAATTGGAATCCCGCAGGTCTGATACGATGGACATTCGAGCTTCTCAACGTATCGACTGGAATGACTTGGTTTTGGACAATCGTCGCCGGAACTGTGATCTGGCGATTGGTCGCTCTTCCATTCTTTCTCAAAACAGGTAGAGCCACCGCAAAACTTGCCCCAATCCGTGAAGATGTGCAGAGAATTACTACGGAGACACGGGATGCCATGCGTTCGGGTGATAAAGAATCTATCATGCGAAGCAACGCAGAGCTAAAGGCTCTCTATGCTTCTACGGGCTACAACCCGCTAACTCCCGTTGTTTCTGCTGTCGCTCAAGCGACCATCAGCATTGGTAGTTTTTTCGCTGTCAAAGGTATATGCGAGCATCCTGTAGTTCAACTGACGCAGAGCGGCTTTGCTATGATACCTGATTTGACGGTAGCTCCCCAATCCATGGCTCTCCCCATGGTTCTCGTCGGCGTCATGCAAGTTCAGATTCATGTGAATTTTTCTATCGCAAGGTTACCCTATTTTGACTTTATTATTTTTTTTAGTTTATGCTTCAAGATATGGAGCGTCTGGACCAGCAGGTTCCTATCAAGATTCCGCCCGTATTTTGGCATGGCTTGGGATTTCTGCCGCTCTTCGTGATGAACCATCTCCCCGTTGTAAGCTCCGTGTTGATCACTCACCCACGTATGATTGCTAATCGTCGCACAGGGAATACTTGTTTCCTTGACGAGTACAGGCGTATTTCTCATCCTGCAGGTTCTCCTTCTCCGACAGCCTGTCATACGCCGACTTGTTGGCCTGCCACCTAGATCACCTTTGCCGCCTAATCCCACCGCCCTCGCTAGCAATTCCCGAAAATAATCAAAGGCGGCACCCAATCAGCGATGCCTGGGCTCGAAACTATAAACCTAGTTAGACTCTCTGTCCTGTCGGTCGTACAGCCTAAAAAAATATTCTCACTATTTTCCATTATTGCGCAATTTTCAAACCTTATAGGTCCGATCGTTCATCTGATGATTGTGGGTGAGGCCTCATCTCAACACACGTCGACTATCTATCACCGACGAATCAACTCCAGTTTGCGTAAGTCACGCCTGGGACAGAAGGTAAGGCTATGCATTCCGATGTCGAATATCAGATGCATTTAATTTCATCTTAACCGGTCCTCGTTTTCAGAGTTTGGAGCATCACTAGAACGCTGTTCTTCATCTGTTTTGGTCAAGAATTTTTGGGGTGTTCCTTTTAGCGGTGCGTGATGCATTCATTATTCATGACGATCATTTTCATCATTTCCCATCTCCTGCTTATTCACTCATCTATCATGTCGTTCGACGCGAATTGAAGCCGCGTACACGTCTCAATTCCCTGGGTCAGCGGGATTTCTCGAGAGTATATTGTCCCCAGTTTGTCACGAAGGCAATCATTCGATCAAGAAGAATCGTTTATGCTCGCTGAATGCATATAATTTCGTCAGCTCCGCGTCATCAGGTCTCAAGGTCTTGGTTCTGTTGTTCCTGGAATCCGGGAGATGGGTCCCGTACAATACAATACACCACTGGATGGACAACCAAATCCGTGGCTCTTTGATCCAAGACGCGACCGAACTGCAGCCGAACAATAGTAGAAGCCCACAGAAATGGAAGAGACCTTATATCTGAGAAGGTGAGATTGCTACGTACATTAGACTATGAATCGTGCCAGGAACCAAAAGGCTACAAATTCGGAATCATGCACGATAGGCGAAGAGCCAGAGTGTTGGACACAATCACACGCAACGCGGGACGAAAATCATGATAGGGAGAAGGCTACCTGACAGATTATACTCCCTCGCAGTCCCCGAGTTGACCAGCCTGATGCGAGTCAGACAGTGGCGTTATTGTGAGTTAATCAATACCGAGGCAACCGCGCACTCACCATTAAGTCTGTTGCCCTTATCTTGATCCATTATTGTGTTCTTTTGTTGTCAATTGAATTCTTCGAGTCAGACCTTGTGGTTTGGGACGTGAAAGAAAGCCACGTGGATTCCACGTGGAGTTTCAGTTCTTGTGCAGTTCACCATCTCGCAGTCTACGGACCAATAAACGTCGCGCAAGATGTCCTGAAACTCACTAACCACTACTTTAAAAACGCTTCTCTGGCCCTGCTTCAGAATTCATCTCATAGTTGTCGGCCCCTTACGCCACTATGCCTCGAGTCATGGAACGCTAGAACGACTTGTAGTACCTTCCATCGCGACGGTGGTGCTAGACGCTTCCTTGCTCCAGAAGATATGATCTCTGGATTAATTTTGGGTGTTCCCCGCGGGTCGCAAAGCTTTAAAGTCTAGCGATTTAGTAACCGTTTCGTTTTGCCTTTGCCAACCAACCTTATACCGACCATGGCTGCAGTTGGTGTTTCTGAGATTTCCTCTGAAGCGAATGGTTTACCGTTCTCCAACACCGCCCCTGAAACAAAACCTGAAGGAGACGCGATGGAGGAGAGAGGAACTGTGAACGAGATGGATGTGTATGACTATCCTGATGGCGGCCTTCGAGCCTGGCTAGTTGTGTTTGGGGTAGGTCTCCTTTCTGATAAGTGAGATTGACTGATACTGTCTCAGGCGATGTGCAATACATTTACGACGTAGAGTGATCCTATATATCTCTGCTATCGTACTTATTACGCCAGCTTTGGCTTGGTCAATTCTTACAGTGTACGTGTCTCCGCCTCTGGCTTGCATTCCACTCACCTTATCTACTGACAGGTGTTTCAATCATACTATACGAGGACACTTTTGCCTCATTCCTCGCCGTCACGTATGTAAGTATTCGGTCAAATCGACAATATAAAATTGAATATTACTCCAAGAGCATTGATCGGATCGATCCAAGTAGGTCCATCTCATCAGCGTTCTATCCGCATTGCACAACGTCTGAACAGTATGCTCTCGTATTTTTACCCGGTATTTTCATCGGCCAAATATTCGACCTTGGATACTTCAAACCGATTCTCCTCGTATCTTCCTTCCTTCTCGTTATTTCCACTTTGCTCGTAGCAGAATGCACTCTTTACTGGCACTTTCTCGTCTGTCAGGGCCTTATGACCGGGGTAAGTCCACATAGCATGCTAATTCAAATCCAATCTGAGTAGTAAGCTTGCATGCGGTGGTATATTTGCTCCTACGACTGCGGTAATCGCCCAATGGTTCCGTAAGAAGAGAGGACTAGCCCTTGGCATTCACGCCACCGGTGCTTCAATCGGAGGAACAGTAATCCCAATCATGGCTCGTAAACTCATCCCTGATATTGGGTCTGTGTTTCTATCCTTATGATGTGAAATATGACTGTCAGCAGTTTTGCGTGGACAATGCGCGTAATCGCAGTGGTGCTTCTTATCTCGGTCATTCTAGCCAACATTGTGAGTGGATTCAAACTACGCGTCGCAGAAAATCGGACTAGTTTTCAGACTATAAGCCAGCGCCCACTAGCTTCGAAGTCTAGTGGTAAATTCATTGATATCAGCTGCTTACGGTCGATGGCATTTGCAACATTTTGTCTTTCCGCCTTCTTCACCTTCCTGGGTATATACACACGTACGTCTGGCTGTATGTCATCTTCGCAAGCTGAAGTCCATACAGCCCTAACCTATGTTGATATCAGCGCCATTTCAATCGGTTTCTCAGAGGATGTCTCATTCTATTTCGTAGCTGTTGTAAACGCATCTTCTGGTCTAGGGCGATGTTTCGCAGGTTCATTAGCCGATTTGATAGGTAAGTGATCGTGCTATATACTCCAACACATGCTCGATGTATTTTGAAAGGCCCGATCAATACAATGCTTCCGATGACAATCTTAGCTGGTATACTGACCATACTGTGGCCTATCGTCCGGAGTTATGTAGGGTTCACATCTGTCGTAGTCCTCTACGGGTATGTCTACCCTTTCCTCTTTGCATTTCTAATTGACCAATTAGATTTGTATCGGGATCTTACATCTCCCTGCTGTCACATCCTCTGACTCAATTTGGTCCGATAACAGATATAGGACGAAGGCTTGGAATACTAATGTGTTTTATTGCGCTTGGTGCAGTCATTGGTCCTCCCGTATCCGGAAAGATCAATGAAACTAGTGGAGGGTTTGAAACGGTTGGAGTTTTCGCAGGTGAGTTCTTGCCCATCAAGATATGATGTTCACCGAAGCGTCACGAGGAACCATGGTTCTGCTAGGTGCTGGCTTGATGGGAGTTTCAAGGTATCTGCTCCAACAGAATGCGATCAGTAAAGTGTAGATATACGCCGTCTATCAGTACCTGAGATTGCAACACCGATATCTTACGTTACGTTATTGATCGTACCTCGAACAGCCTCAAAATTCCGCTGGAACTGAACGTATTATATGCCTAATCTTACAGAGTAGGCTATTCATAGTGACAGATAAGGAGTAAGGCTGCCGGTTATCGACCTCTTGGAGTCCTCGCAATGGGTGGGGGATCAGAGACTATGGATCTGTGTGGCGTTTTAGTACAAGGGTAGATATCCTGTAGCAGTGGTGCGGATGCCTAGTGCAACCGGGAGGAGTCTGTTCAGTATTGATCTCTTGTACCAGTGGGTCCGATTCTGCCAGGGTCCGATTGCGCAACGATCTATGTAAGTGTGTCAACGGTAGTGGCGAAGAGACTATGATCTGTGTGGCGTTCTAGTACAAGGTATCCTGTAGCAGTGGTGCGGATGCCTAGTGCAACAGGGAAGAGTCCGTTCACTTGTAATGCAGGGTAAGTGTGTCAGCGGCAGTGGCGGCATGTGCGGCAGCTAGTGCCGACTGTGATGCCGATTTATTCTCATCGGCGTCAAGACTCGATGACTGGATGTGGCCAAAGTAATGGAGGGAGGGGATGTGTAGTGCACGTGTAAGGGTCGAAGATGTGTTCCAGTGACTAGGAAATGGTCCGGGGATATAGTAGAGTCTTTAGTCTGGTCATAAGACAAGTATCTTCAAGCCTTCGACTGGATTTTGGATGCCGTCGGTTACTTCTCACAAAAGGTGAACGACAGTAGATAGAAGTAGATAGTCGGACGTTCGACGCTCTCCGTGACACTCGTCTTCCTAGTGCAGGGAAGGCGGTAATCTGAGCCGATAATGCAAGAGCTAATATAAAGTCAGACACAACTCAATTACGTAGTTAAAGGGCATAGAGACCTATAGATTCCGTTTCGACATTGACTCACCATGGTCAGGAAAGCGCTGGAACAGACTAACGTCGATAATGGTCAAAATGTGACTTGCATGATGAATGAGATTATGTAGCGATACTTTTTGAGACGTCTTTCTCCTTATCTCTTCCTTTCCACTGTTGACATCATTTAGGATCCATTGATAATCCCTTAATTGCGATACTCACATTGATCATGATGAAGATCGGAATTCCTTTCGCCTCTTCCCCAGAGGACTTCTTCACTTCCAAACCCAATTCGGACACCTTCCCTTTTCCCAAAATCGGGGTTTGGACCAGCTGTCAAAGAGTCAAGTAGAGTCATCCAAGTCGCAACCGCAAGAGGGACTAACCTCAAATCCAAGATGCTCATATCGATCTTTTGATTTCTGAGTAGAGCCTTCCAGAGTGAACGGTATCCCCTGTGGCACGTGTGTATATGCCTCTCTGATTAAGAGGGATAGAAAACCTTTTCCTTGCCAAGATGGATCTGTACATGCGACTTCAAGATGCCATGAATCGTCTGAGGTGAAGGCGAATGAGGACTCGAGATGATGTCGGGATTCAAAGGCTTTCTTCAATATTGTTTGAGAAATTGTTAGATGTTCAAGCGTCGTTCGCTAGCGAAAACGCCAGTTAGCAGAACGCGTTTTGTTAGGAGGTTTACTTTGAATCCTTTAAGCCCCCACATTGTCAAAGGCCTTAAAGCACCCGATCGGACGAGAAGACGGAGTCCTGGCTGAATTCGACGTTGAGGCGGTAACCAGACCGTAACAGCACGTATCCCTGATACACCCTTCTCATCCGGACATTCGACGACAGTAACTCTAGCTCCAGATTTCCATGAAAGCTTTATGAGAAACTTGTAGAACTCTGCGATGCCTTTCTGGGCTTTGGATCCAGGCTTCGGGAGGTGTCGTTGGGATCCGAAGTAGTTCATTACAGGGTCTTCGAGGAAAGCGTCTGCGGCGATTTGGATGATTTGTGGGAGCTCAGAGGGTATGGCTAGGCGGACGGTTGGAATGGAAGACATTGGATGGGTACGTCACGCTGTGATTTTGAGGCTGGCTTTATAGAAGAAGCAACCGTTCTACCGGGTTCACGTGTGAGTCATTGACAAAGAACGTAAGTTGAATTTGATAATATGTCTGCCGCAGCGCACTGCGGAAGTTTCTATGTTACTGACCAATAAGTACAGCTTTGAACATTGGAATAGATACCTGATATAAGACTCTGATAGAGTTCGAAGATGAATCCACGCTTCTTAACCCTGAGGACGACGGGTGGTGCCAGGCTCCAGCACGCAACTAGCACAATGCTTCGTGTCCAAACCATGGGTAAAACACGCATTATATCCCATCTATAGCAGGCAAACTAGTCTCTTATAAAGACTAATCTACGTTCTCAAAATATTAGGACGTGTGATGTGGATGTGGATTCAAATTTCAGGTGAACGACAGAGATTGCTTCTGGTGACAAAGCTTACGCAGGTATGACTAAGCCCGCACGAACCCTCTTCCTTACATATTCCCGTAAGTAATCAGGCCTGATTTGGAGTTTACTATCAACGATGGTTGCAATATAGATGTACTGGAGAAACATCCACGCAGGACTCCAGGCATACGGTAGCCAACGTGTGGTGACTGCGGTCATACTTCCGGATCAGTTCTCAGTGCTTGAGTGGTACTCAGACTCGGACTCGAGACCATTCGATGTATTCTAGTGCTTATCCAAGTTAAACGAGAACACTCGTCTTCCGAGTCCAGATCAATCGGATCGCTCCTCAACACTACATCCACACCGTAAGTGACACCTTAAGATCCTTTTTCAACGTGTTGAGTGGAGCTGGTGTCTACTTCACCAACGCCAAATTGAGTCTCAAAGGGTGCTAATAAGCACTCCTTCCAACGTGCAATGCCCAACACCCGACCGAAAACTTCTACAAAGCGGCCAGTGATGGCAATAGCGTCGTATCCATATATCCATTTCAAATATCAAGTCCTCAATACACCTTAAAATCCGTCCGACTTCCTAGATACGCTTCAACCTTTCTACTTTTGTTGCCTTTCTCACCTTCAGCCTGACAGCGGCCTCTGCATTAGCTTCAAGCAGAGAGGCTGAGCTGCGGCCTTGTATCTTCGAAATTCCCTTCTGTATTTGAGTGGAATGAAGGTTTCTATCTGAAGATCCTCGATGTGAGTCGTTCTTTTCCCCCCCGCACCAACTGACTTGTTCGATAGCTATATATACAATTCTTTGCTTCTGAAGATACCTAAGTTTACCGTACGACCGTATTTAGGTGGTGTTGAATATGAGTCGTGATTTTGACTTCCATTCCCTTACTTACTAAGAGAAAGCAACGAAGTGAACATTGGAATGATAGAATTGTTCCAGGGTGCTTCGATCAAGAAACACTGGTAGTGATATAGGCTGGAAACCCCATCTTTAGAAGAATTTCAGTGTGATTCCTTCGAGTCCCGGTTCTGTCGATTGAACTGTCGATTGTCTTGAGTTGAACGTCGAAACCGAGAATCGAGAATAGAATTAAGCCTTCAGCGCTTCAGCTACCGAGCCGCACTAAACCTGGCAGCACCCGGGCCCGGATCTGTATTTGACGAGTTTCCACTTCGAATCCTCAACGTCAAATCTGTCTGGAGTCGAGCACCCGAAAACCCAAATCAATTAAAATCCTCAAGGTCATGTCCAATGTAAGTTGCGACAGCGAGGAGAGTTTATGGTGCTTGTGTTAAAGTTGTATATGTATTTATCCATTATGATTTCCGTAACCTAAAATGTACCAACTTCAAACCCAAAACAGACAACTCCGAGGCTTCAACCTCTCGTTTAAACTTTTGTCGAAGTTCCACTAAAGAAAGTATGTAACGAGCTGGTTTTCTTCTCGCGTTGTCCTTGGCATTGTTCAGCCAACAAATGCTCGTTGTTATCGAATTGCATGAAATGTTCGTCTCTACGGGGTGAGGATCGTACGATGATGACATTAAATGTTATTCCGGTTGCTTGGAGTGTCTAATCAAATTATCAGATAAGAAAGCCCAGGGAAGAAAGACGTACAATGTCGGAAAAAGGATACAGCGCATTGCTGTTACAAAGGGAAACGACGAATGTTAGGATCACCAGCGTCGTATACACAGCTCCCGATTCGGCAATGACTCGAATGACTTTATTGAGGCGAGATTGGTATGTTGGGAGCCGGATTTGCCTCGCCCAATATTTAACGCCTTGGTGCTCTACCTGCCAAATTCGCCATACTAAAAGCGCTGCGAGTGACAGTATTAAATAGTGGGTATTAGAAAGACATGTACGCACATGTAGTAAGAAGGTTCTGCGCAGCTGTGATAGCAAAGAACGTCAACCACCAGGGTGTAGTCACAGACGAGACAAGTGTTATGGCTGAGTATCTGGTGACACATTCTACGACCACCAATTTGACTGCCATTGCAACGCCAGCGAGATAAAGAACGGCGGAAGCGACAATAACTCGCCAGCGCTTTCCAAAGACGATGTAACACCTGTAGATTAAAACAAAGTCGCCCAGTGTCATGTTCACGACTTGAGTAACAGTCTAGTGGAACAAATCAGGCTCGAGCGAAAAGAACTTGAGGTTGCAGCAACTCACCCTCGAGATATTAATCCAGTCATGGATGTTGGTGAATTCCTCTTTAGCTCCGCCAGGTCCATTATACCACACAAACGCAACGAGATTGTGAATGAAGCCGATAATGTCATCGAATACGCTAACAATGAACAGGATAACCGCAACACTGAGCATGAGCCATTGGATTTCATTTGGTCTTCGTAGGCGCTCTTCACCACCGTTGGTGAGAAGAAGTGTGCAAGCACAGAACCAGCAAGTTGCGAGGTAGATACCAAAGGTAAGGGTTTCACAGTAGCTACCGAGGAGCTGAGCTGTGGATATTGGGAAGGAATCTTGGGAGGACATGATGGGCTGAGAAGTCCGACATGTATGAAAATTGTCCTATAAGTAAGATACTGTGCCTGTGGATGCTGTTGAATTGACCGAAGACAGCTTTTATGCAGCCTCTATGATAACGGAATAGGAACAGCCCTAAATTTAGCTTTTGCTGACAAATTTGAAGATCCAACGACAACGTATTCTTGAACATCTTAAACGTGGGGTCACCTTTGACTCCAAATCATTCTTCATCGGTCGTGCTGGAGTCTAATTATTCTGTTCTCGAGACTCCGAGTCCTACTAGTAAAGCCAGACTTTGAATTTGATCGGCCGACGTCACGACTCACAATGGAAGCTGTCCTATGACGGTTTTCATGATGCATGCTTTGGATGGCAGACAGATTGCTTCCTCTCGTCCATTTATGGCTTGTGATCACCAGTATCACGGTGCGTACAGGCCTGACATTTCGATTTCCCTGGGCTGTGATTTTGCATTATGCTATGTACAAGAATGAAAGCCAAATTTTGGGCTTTACGGATTTCAGCCCTGAGTGAACTTTGATCGTCATTGTGAGAAGGAGCGCAAAAGTGTTTTACTCTCACTGATGTGAATTCCCTAAGTCCAAACGCGAGAGCCCGATGAGTTTGCTTGCTGATCGTGTCTCATTGGTCAACTCGGCAGAATCCTGTTCCACGTACTTACCTATCATGCCTATGAACCTGACTTCACCTTTTACCAAGTAGCGAGAACCCTGTTTGTGGCCGAAACATCGAGAACTACTAATTTTCAAGCGGGGTGAAGAAAGACTGGAAATCGACACATACTATCATAGCACTGATAAGAGGGACAACCTTTCTTCAGGCTTTTCTAATTAAATCACAGCACTACAATCTGCACGGTGGGGATCGCGGATACTGTCTCTATAAGTCGAAAAGAAAGAACCGGAGAACAAGCAAACAACTACATCAGATCTCCAAGTCACCCAACGATCGTCAATGCGACGTACGTGACATAAGAATCCTTCCTAAATCACTTTAAAACGCGACGAAAACCAAAATATACATACATCCACTCATCTTAGAACACCATTCATTCTTTCGTTTTCTCACCAACTCGAATCTCATCTCCGCTGGCAGAGGAAAGCTTTTCCCCTCCAACTTGGATTCCACTGAGGGAGGACAGCAGCCCGCGTTTACTGATCATGTTTTTGTTGTCGGGTTCCTCCAAAAACCTCTTCACCCCATCTGACAAACCCCTTGCCAAACCCAGCATTAACGCCCCCCCAGATTCGAAAGCGAAGGGGTTGGAGACCGCTCCGTTACGATGGCGTCGACACGGAAAGAGAGGTAGACAGTGTAACATTCGGATCACAACTTCACCCTCTTCAAGGCTCTCCTATCTCTCCTTGTCCAGAATCTCATCGACGGAGCACTCTCGTGCGTTTCTCGTCTTGATGCTGTTGCTGATGAAGAGGGTGGGTATGTTGCGCGTTAGCAATTCCTCCGCTTCCGCGTCTGTGGTTTCTCGATGAAGAGCAGAGGAAGAAAGCCTTGGAGGTGTACGAGACGAGTATAAAGGGACAGCCTGTTCTTCGATCCATCAGTCCGGAGATTCCTATGTGAGGAACAAACTCCCACTACCATTTGGTTCGTCGTCAGCAGGAGCAGCCCCCGCTCGTTTCTTGACTGACTGATTTGGTTTAAATTACCCTCCCGTTGGCAGCGACGGCGGTGGCGGTAGCGATACCGGAGTTGTCGCATCGCTCGTAGATCCTGCATCGACAATGGAACAGAGACACGGTGGGTTCCACGCACCGCTATGGATGCGCACCGTCCTGCTAGGGAGGTATTCGAGGCAGTTGGGATGTATGGAATCGAAGGAAGAAGTCGTTATGGTGGTGGGGATACGGGTATTGACAGCAGCAGATGGGAAGAAGGTAGTGAAGGAATCGAAAAATCGCCTTCGGAAGTTCGGATTCCGGAGAGGAAAGATCTTGGGTGGATCCCATAGAAAGAATCCGCAGGAGAAACCCAACACCTATCAAGAATCCTCTTTCAGGTCCGATGATTCAACGTTGGTGACATAGATGGAGAGCTTCTGCTCGTCACTTGCCAAAAGATAAGAACATTGTGAAGTATTCAACGCGGGAGCGTTCCGCGAGATCATTCCATAGTGTGGTTAAGAACTCGTGTAGCAGAGGGTGAGGAGGAGGCAAGAAGCTAGTCGGGAGCGTTTGAGGGATTCGGATGTTTGGTAGGCCCGGTGAACGGACGGGCGCACATCGAGCTACAACAATGAGGTACGGCCTCGCGGATTGAAGGCCGGATGGGGACAACGAGACGACAAGTTTCTTGGAGCTACGAAGGGAAGTGGGAGCTGCTTCTGTCGCTCTGGGTCCCTCTCCTTCCGAGTAAACAGCAACGTAATCGGTTGTCTAGTGGAATCACTGCTTGCACCAAGACAGATAAAATGGGTGGTCGAGCATACGAAAGGGGAAGAGGCATCTCGAGCGCTTGCGAATGTGGTGAAGGATGGCTTGGTGCCAGCGCCGCAAAGATAAAAGGGGACGCAAGGAGACGCAAGGATGACGAAGCGGTCGGATAGCTGGTCGCGAGGCGTATCTGTTCCTGGAGAAGCTTATGCGAATGCGTGGTAGGCGGATTCAGCTATATTTGCGAAAGGGAACCTTCGCCAACCATCAACCATGTCATTTGGGAGGTGGTTGTACGGTGTTATGATGGAATGTTACCTAGACGACGAGAAGCAGAATAGATTTAGCCGAAGCAACGAGGGGAATCCGTTGCTCCGTTCGCTCTATCTCAATGCTCCCTGTCCGCGATCGCTGGATACGGTGATGTATCAACAAGAACCCAGTAGGTGGCATCGACAGAATCAAACCTGCAACATATGTAAACGAAACGAGCAGATAAAATGCAGGGCGGCGATTACACTAGCGGCGGTATCAGGAGATACCTATCGGGTCGGCGCAAACAAGTAGTATTCAAGTTTGCGAGAATGGTCCGTGTCGAATCGGAGGTACCATCTGGTATTAGCGAAGGCTCCCTCTTAGAGAAAATGCTAAGATCCTTCTCAAGGACATAGTAATATCACCTGCCTCGAACAAATCAGATGAAGTCGAGCATACCAAATGAGGCCTTACCGTACTTCGATAGGCTTTTCCGGCTTATTCAGGATCAAGTTTTCGATAGTAGGGAATTCAATTAGCAAGAATCGAGCGGAGAGGATTCAAGCCCGGGCATCGAGAACAGCAGCCTTGTCCGAGAAGGAAGGAGAGCTGTCTTCGTTTCAGCTATACAACCTCAAAGAAATGAATAACCAAGTACTTCGCGTTAATGAAACCATCGGACTTTCCGTCGCTGGATGGCTTCCCTGTATGCAGCTAGTCTGCGTGACGTTGCTTTTTAGACCCAAGGATATTGCGTAAAGTACCTGAGATTACTTGGAAACAGTCGTGGAGTTTGTCTGAACAAAATTAGCCGCAAAGAAATCGTGAGGGCTAGAAATTCCTACTTGGCTTTGACGAATACGCGCAATGAATGCGTAGGGTACAAATGCAGCTAACAGCATTGCCAGTTGGTCCAGGAAGGTGCTTTCAGGCGAAAGAAGCCATGACTGCATCAGAGTGATACGGAGGAGGCAAAGGACGGTCCGGTCACATGGCCAAAACTTTATCTATTTCGACGGATTACTCTTGCACAACAGATCTTATTAGACTAGCTTGAATACGTCAATTAACGACGTAAGAACGCCGAGGCTAGAATAGCCCTCCAGCATTGCCGACACGCAACTAACACTGGCTGATGTCACGAGAAGCCTTGAAGATGGTTTCGCGCAAACCAAGCACCAACTAGCCAAGCACGTTGCATCGACATCCCTTATGTTGAGTACGCAGTGTTACGGTGCGTAAATCTCGTCGCAACCGGAGAGATCGAGGCGGATATACACCGTCCGTTGAGCGAGACTCCGAAGAGGAGACCAATGCTGTAACGATTAGAGCGGAACCATTCATGATTTAAGATGAGATACCTTTGATGGAAAGCTGACGTTCCGCAGGGACAGAATGTTCTCGTCGTCTGAACAGTGAGATGAGACGAGGTAAACAAGGCAAACTAGATACTTAACTTGGCGTATTACTAGCCTATTTTTGCAGAGATCGATGAACTTCAACGGCTCGAATTCAGAGTACTTTCTCCTGAAAGTACACGTTTATGCCAGCGTCGAGCCTGACACTGTACTTCGAAGCGACCGGTTGCACCAAGATCATGCCACCAAGAGGAAGAAGTCCTCTTAAGAGAATTAATAAGAACTGATTCGCGAATCAAAAACATGAGGAACCGACCTGATAACGGACGTTGTTGAAACAGCGGTAATCAAGGGTATGCGGAATCAACTTGGTGGCACCCAGAGAGTACTCGAGTCCAATCCGACACATAGAACTTCGCCGGGACAAGGAGGCCAACGAGGGTCTAATGGAATGTCATTATGTGAACTGATCCTCGAGATTTCACTTCGGATCTTGGTCAGCCAGTCTCTCAAGCAGAGAACCCGATTTGCTATGCGAGTGAGGCCAGTGTAAGCTGAAGCGGAAGACGGTAGCGTGAGCGGTTCAACAAGATTGAGACAGGTACGTCTCGAGCCGTTACAGCTGGGGGAATTTTAAAGAAGCGATAATAGGACGTAAGAGTGTGTTCTTTTTACCCAAATAGCCTGTGACAGACCACAACAGGTAGAGATGCACTGAGGAAGGGTCCCTAAGGGTCCTCGCATGTTCCAGGGGAAAATTCTCCGGGCGAAGACGGTGGCTTTGGCTGCAGCGCGATAGAACGGGTGGGGCCTGATGCAAGCGAATCACTGTGACAGCTACTGAGAGAAGCCAAACCACGAAACAACATACCTGTATTACGAAAACCGAATCCGTCGCTTATCATGATGGTGGAGGACGACAAGAGTTGTGACTTTGCGTGACAGCTCAACTCGATCTCGACTTTCATGGCTTCACTTGCTAGCGTATATCTTCTCTCAGCCTTATTTATGGAACTGGAACCGTAAACTGACGTATTCTGCTCAATGTGATTAGCAAAATTTTGTCCCGACACTGTCTCTTAGCACCGGTATGTCTTGCTAACTACTTGCTTTTCCCAAGCTTTTCTGGTCAATTTTGAAGAACGCAGCGGCCGAGTTTTCTTCGTTGTAGCCTCTATGATACTCTATCTCTCGTCAAATACCTCTCTGAATGGATGCAAGAGCATTTTCTAGCCTGTCGATGACTCCCTCCAAAGGTGGTAATCTCAATTCATTCAATCTGGCAATATTTAATTCTCTGCTCTACAGGCTCGTCATCGCTGGCTGTCGTATTGTCTTCCTACGAACGCTAGTGGACATCCCAACTGTGACTTGGTATGAATCGAAGCAGCCTGAGGTACGCTCTTCAGCTCGTTTACTAGCTGCATCTTACTCCATCTCTCATTAGAATGCCTCGGAAGTTTCTTCCCAACACAATCATAATTGGTACGAGCCTTCCTTCCGATACATTCACTATTTTCATCCACAGGACAGGTCCAGCGAGGCGAGCGTTGATATCACGATGAGAGCTCCGTGCTTTATTGTGGTAAGCATTGAATCTGAAGAATCAGGCACCTCCCTGATAATCAGACACTCGTTCGTGTAGTAGTTTATGTGGCACCTGTGGCGGTATGTATGTATTGTTGATGGCTGTATGTATCGTTGACAATGGGAATGAATTCGTGGCAATGATGCTTTTGGTGGGTCCTAGTCAAAACCTGAGCTTGAATCGATGTCAGCCGTTGGATC
>QLOY01000472.1:0-12841 GCA_003313965.1 Megacollybia marginata | reverse complement strand
GAGGAGAAAAGATTGCAAGATTTGTTTGTTCGAGTTGTTGTAAACTTGTTACGCGGACTGTAGTTGACGGTCGACTAGCCCCAGATAGATTTCTTGGGTGTGTGCACCTTGAAGGTTGTCTTTGGAGAATAAGGAGGATAGTGTGATTGACAGTTTTCAGGCAATTGAAAATGAGTTGGAGTGACCGAGCCTGAAGCCTCCACTTGAGAATCATGGATCTGGGACAACAGTCTCGTCATTGCCAACCCTTCTGCGCTTGTTGGTTTTCTTTGTGCTAGATTCAGCTTTACTTGGAGATTCAATAGACAGAGACCGGTATCATCGTTTCAAGCATGGTTGGGTACTAGGGGGAATTTGGCTTCAACATTGTCATCACTTGCTGAGAGAGCAGCATCTGGATTACCAGATGATTCTGATGCAATCTTCTTGCCTTTTCCTTTGCCACTGCTTTTCACTGGCCTGAAGTAGGTTTAGAGATTCAGAATGTAAAGGTAGCATCACATACTCTGGCTCTTCATCAGATGAGATCATTTCCCCACTGTTGGCCTTCGCAATGCCATCTTCCCAGTTGGTCCAGACAGATTTTGGGATTGAGGTAATCGAGACTGTTGAAATGAATAAGCAAACACAAACATGACTCTCTTGAAACCTACTCAGCTGCACTGAATACTGATGAAAGCCTTTACTAGCTGGACCTTTTAAGACAATCTAAGGTCTCTCCAGTCATCTCATTTCCAGCATAAAGACTATACTTTCTCTGCTCCTTTCTGACAAGCTTCCAATGATATGTTTCCTTCCCACCTGGATTGACAGCACCCAGGTATTCGAATGCTTTGGGCAGAAGGTTGCGAGCCCACTTGTCAATCCTTTTGTGACTCCAGTCTCTGCTAAAAGCAAGAAACTCATTGTTCTTGTCGTGAGTTATGTACAAGCCTGCTTTGAGATACATATCAAGCTCTTCATTGGTGGGTGGTCAGTGTGCATTGATATTGAGGCTACCATCATGCTTTCAATAATCCATCAGCTCTCCATCTGATTCCTTATTGATTACTTACGTTCAGACCTTTAGGAAGCATGAGAAGTGCCCTGATTTTGACCATATCAGAGGACTTCGACTTGCTACCAGGCTTGAACATTGGTGTGAGACTAGACATATGGTGAGCATCTGTACCTTTGATTTTCCTGATCCTTTGGGTTGGAACCCTGAATTTGCTTCTTTTCAGGCAGATTCTTCTGTCACCTTTTTCACAACAGGCAGTGATTCACCATACTTATGAAGGAGAGCAGTGTAGTCATTGCTGCCAGATGTTGTCACTTTTTTAGAAGACGACAGTGTTGGCTTTGATTTGCTGTCACAGTCAGAGCCTGAGTCTGATGTATCGCTTGATTCAACTTGAGTGGCTTTTCTTTTACGTTTTGGTGTCGACATATACAGGTTATAATGAGTGGCTGTGGTAGGTAGGAATAAAGAAAAAAGTGAGAGGAATGATAGGATGACAAAATCAGAGTTACTGGTACGAGTTTTATTTGTTTATTTGGTCTGTTCTAATTGTATCACAGAGTTCTGTATGTATAACTGGCTATGCTTGATGTACTTGAAGAATAGTGAGTAGTTTCAAAGCTCATAACCATTTTACTGCCCGTGGCCACCACATCAAGAAAGGTAATGGTATATCAGAATACTTCCCTCCTCGCATTTTAATTTGCTCTGTTGGTGGATATCCCTCATCATCCCACTCATCCTCTCGCAAACCAAAGCCCTCTGGAATAGTATGCTGCAGAATATTGTTCAACATCACCAAAAAAATTTGTGTACCTTCCTCTGGATTGTCAAAAGGGCACGAGGTTGAAGGTGGCTCAATAGGTTCAGTACGAACATTTCCTTGTTGTGCTGATGATATATCCTCCTCAATGTCATCATAATCTTCGCCTGTTGAGCCTGCACCTGAATGACCTCAGTGGAGTGGATGACCATGGGTTCCATAATAATGGTCCAGCAGATCCGGGTGGACCTCTGCAAATTCATCTTCATATCGTCCATGCTCAAGCTGGCCCATCAGTATCATGTCCTATGACAATGTTAATAAATGGCAGTTTTAAACTGATGTAGGCTTACACTAGGTGTCTGATCATGTCCACGTCCTTTTGCGAAATCATCACAATCAGCATTGATTTCACTGAGACTGTTGATCCTAGATTATTGATATTTGCCTGCAATGATATAACCTGTCCAAGCCATTGATGTGAATATAAAACATGTAACAAGTGTGGTCCTCACATGGTGAGAATACCCATCAATGATACCATGTACAATGATACCCCAACGAATCAGCTTATGATGGCCATCCATGTGCCACAATGCATGTGGCTGTGGTACCTCATAATCTCTGCGATCAATTACTTCATGATAGCAAAGGCTCTGATGCAGTCCATCCACCCTTATCAAAGACTCACGAGCCTGCTCCTTTTGCACCCGGATTCCGTGACTAAATAGCCACCCTCGAAGGTAACGTAGACCAGAATTGGGCTTTTGACGTCTGTATTCACATACCAAGACATCAAGTTCACTGTCAGTGATGCGAGAAAATCGATTTGTTATACCAGCATGCCAAAGATGTTTGCGCAATGTCTTAGGATGTATTCCTAACAAGTGCGCAAGGTTTGATTGTCTGATTTTTTGATGGGAAGACATTGCATTTCGAAGGAACCTGACATCAATTGCAGTTGATGAGTGGCCGGGACAATTAGTATGTACAACCTGTAGTGGATTGGCTGGAATAACCTTTGTACCCTCTGAAAAGGTGTAGGATATGAGCAAAATCACTGTCTATTGCTTTAGGAGCTTACACCACTTCTGATGACTCTGCAGCTGCTTCTAGCTGAGCAATCAACTGTAGAAGAGACTCATAAGACTGCAGCATCCATTCTCGGCCAACTTCATTTTCCATCCGCTGAACCAAAGGTGCATAACGTCAAAACAGCCTTTCTGAGTGTAAGTGTAATCGGAGAGGATCATATTTCTCTAGCCTTAACAGATCAGATGCACGGTTGTAAGCCAAACTGACTTGTCCATATGCCTGCTGAACATCAGCAGACCATGAAGGTTAGTTTTCTGGATGATGTGGGAGTGGAGGAAAGTGTGCAGGCCTTGAACAGACCAGAGGAAATACAGTAGCAAGAACAAGAGCAATGGCAAAGAAAAAATTAAGACACATGATCGATGTGAGTAGCAGTCACAGCGTGATCAGAAAAAAAAACTTGAACAATTCACACTTTTATGATGAGGCTAGGGATGGGATTGCCCCAACGCCACTCCAAATTCTATTTTGATGATGGCTCATGGGTGTTTATGGTCAGTTCATCCAAATCAGCCAACTGAGTTCAACAAAAATTAGATTGTAGACACTTACAATCCCATCCTCTACTGCCTTCATGGAACGATACTCAGGCTCTGATTGGACTTCTTCTGCAACCTTCTGGCTGGTGGTGGACCACACAACTTGAAATCAGAAGTTGGCCATGTTGACTCACAGCCTATTCTTCTGCCAGATAGTTTGAATGTCACTCGTACTGAATGGGACAACCTGTTGGAATACTTATTCCTAGGGCAAGTAGTAAAGAGTCACAGTATGATTCTGGCCCTTATATGTTGCAATGCACCTGATCACTTGGAAGACGTGCTATTCCTTGAATCTGTTTTGAAGCTTTCCACCATCTTTGCAATTGAAGATGGATGAAAATTTGCCATCCATAATATTGAAATCTTCCCAGTGGCATAATAAACCCTGCACAAAAGCTTCACCTTGCACATCGCTACAATGTCGATCAGTGGGCCACGCCTTCATTTGAGGCATTGCTGAGGCTTCCTATCAAAGACCTGAGTGCTGAAGATGTCAATGCAATCGGTTTGTTCTCGTACCATCTCCTGATAACGACAAAGGAGAACATTGCATCACTTTTCCAAGCATGTGCTTGGAGCATACCTCAGTTTGTTCATTCCATCCTTTGTGATCATTGTGCTGTATGCAAAACTGTCTGGAAACGTGACTGGGTCCAAGGTGTAGCAAAGGTGATCATGCATCCGGATCCTGATGAGTATGTGCCATTGGGTGTAATAGAAGCCCAGCTATCTGCTCCAGGGTTTTTCATTGAAGGGATGTGCAGCCACTGCCTATCTATGACCATACAAGCTTTACTTGCAAAGAATGTCCTGCAGAAGGAAGCAGAAATCAAAGAAACGGCTATTCAAAAGTTGACAGATTTTCAGACAGACAAAGAGGTCAGGGCCAAGTTGAGTGATGTCTGCAGTGTCTTGTTTGGTGTAGATGAGAGCAGAAGGCCAAAAGCTCCAGAGGTTCAGTTGTTGTCACAGTAGATAGCAAATAAAATCGGATCAACGTTTGCACAAAGAGTGACACATTCCTACCATTTGCCTAGGCTCGAGTCTACCACATACCGGAATTTTCAACATGTGTAATTAGGAACATACAAAGTTGCACACTCACACAAATTGCGCTCCACGGAATGTTGCGCTCTCCATAGAATGGACAGTGCTAGTGCTAAGAAGTTACAAATGGTGCACTACACAGCAACTGTAGCACTATTTACCAAAAGTTGCGCTAAAACGGGTGAAAGGCGCTCAAATTGAATTATTTCCCTTTCTGAACACCATAAACAAGCACCTGCTGAGCGCTCATCTTTTGAAGTGTTTTTTAAGATTGTTGGCTGGATCATTTATTCTGGCAGAAATTGTGGCACACTGCAAACTCTCACTCCCTGCACAAGCCTAAGAGAGTCACAGTGATTGATGTTGAACAAAGCATCACATGTTTGCAAATTGAGTCGCGAATTGAGTCATGATTCAAGTAGTTGCATTCAACTCAATCAAGTCCCACTCTCACATGCTCTACACATCTACTTGTTTTTGGTTATTGCAGCTGAGACTTCCTGGGTGTGTGATTGAGTCTGAGTCCAAGCCATTCTCGATGACTTGAGGCTTTGGACTATTATATTCATCAGGAAAAACTGACTTTGACCTATATCAACCTGAGGCTGCTTCAAGTTAACCTGGACTCTCTATATCAGCCTGGATAACTATATTAACCTCAAGTCTAACAAGTTGACTAGGTTGCCCAACCTGAACTTTGGTCAACCTTGAGCACAAGTCTAGGGATTTCATGATACAAGGGTTGATTAAGTTAACCTCAAGTCAACCTTAGGTTAGCTCAGGTCAACCAAAGTTGCTTTAGATCCAGCTCAAGTCAACCCAAAGTCAGCTCAAGTCAACTCAAGTCAACTCAGACTTTTAGCTAAAGTTAAAAGTTAAGCCCTGCTAGCTAGCTTAGCTAGCCTAGGTTGATATAGGTCAAAGTCAGTTTTTCCTGATGTTGCAGCAGATTATTATCCTTCAAGTTCTAAACAGCCATTTGAAATTGATATTCAATAGATACATTTGTTCCAAGTCTGCAATAGACTGTTACACGGTGTGTTTAAGGTTCACCAAGGGTTGGGGTCTCACAGGTATATACCTGCAGGTTTCCAGGTAGGGGTCTTCAGGTCACGGGTCCGGGTCACGGGCTTGTCAGACCCGAGCATAGCTGGACCCGACCTGCACTTTTGAGGGGTATAGTGACTTTGAGTTCTGTAACATCCAGAGAAGGATTTCATATTCCAAGGTTGGTCTGTATCCAATTGGAATACAGCTGGAGAGCTTGATGTGTTCCAGATATTGCACGGACGGCTAAAAAAAAGTGTCACGTCAATGTCACGTGCCAGCGACCTTGCTTCAACATAATGTTCGTGTCCTTCAGTAAGTGATCCTTCTCCTGCTTCTTAATGCTAATTCTTTCTAGGCTACTACTTGTTATTGTTTTTTTACTTTTGTTGGGGCTTTGCATTGCATCCCCAGTCCAGTTCCTTCGAACTGGCCATTACCTGTGACCACTGGCTTTGCTAGGAAGGCCTCGCGTTGCATTTGCGTCTCGATGCGTAACGCACTAGGGCAAGGTTAACCTACAACTGCTAGTCCACAATCAGGTACATGTTTTATTATCTGTTTCAGACAACGGTGTAATCTGTATCCACAGCTAATTGGAAATTCATTGCCCCTGTCTCACATAGAGTATTCAAAAGCTCCCTATTGTTCGTTCCTGTCCCCCCGACTATCTCATGGCACCCAAGTGAAAGAAACCTACTGGCGCGAATGACACTGATGCCCAATCCCATTCCTCCAAAAGCTTGATTCATTCTGTTGCGAGCCAGGTCCTGCAGGCCGCAAAATCCGGGAGGGAAAGCAATCACCAGAGTAGCCAGCCGTGTTACCAAACGACTTCGTCACAATGCCAGCTCACGAGACAGCGGAGTTGAGGAGGAACCATCTGAAATGAATGGTAAGTCTTTATTCTTACGTTTCAACTGTAGCGCTCATCTAACTTGGTGCAGATGTGACCTTGCAGGCTGCCACATCTGAGGTTATCGAGCTCGACAACAACTCCGAGGAAGACCTGGATGCTCTTGATCCAAAGACTCGTCGTCATCGAGAAGAGGAAATCAAGTTTGGTATGAGTATTGCATTTCCATCTTTGTCTATTGACACAAGTCTTGCAGACAAAAAGAAGAAAGCCTGGATTGATGGCGAGAAGGCTGCACCTGTCTATCGACGCTTCAAGGTCCAGGATGCCAAACTCAAATGGGACGGCAACCGTCCATACCACTGGTTTCCCTGTGGTGCGCCGAAATGCAAGGAGAACAGCAGTGGTGTTCGTCGCTGGCCTGATGTTGATTCAGGTACTGGCAATCTCACCAAGCATGCCAAGCGTTGCTGGGGAGAGAACATATTCAAAAGCATGATCAAGGGGGCCCCAACTGAGCCAACTGAGTCAATTCATGCTGCGTTTGGTCGCCAGACGGCTACGAAGCCAGCAAAGGGGAAGCCATTGACTTATGCTGAGCTCAGGTGAGTACCAATGCTTATAATTCATTCAAAATTTGATGATTACTTAGGGCAACATTGATTCGTTGGATCACAGAAAGCAATCGGCCCATGCATGTTGTTAAAGACCGGCATTTCATTGAGCTGATGTTACGAGGACGCCCTGGACTTGACCTGCCATCAGAGACTACAATTGCTCGGGATATTGCACAATCATTTGAGCGGTCCATTCAGCACATCACCAAGCTTGTCGAGGTATGTCGAACTACAGGCAGCTGTGCATTTTCTAACTGTTGTCAGGATTATGAAGGCATGTAGAGCGTGGAGGAGGACACTTGGACATCACCCAACAAACGGGCATTCTATTGCTGGATTCTTAATGGGCAACATGAAGGCCAGCGTCTCTCATTTCTCATTGACATTTTTGAAATTCCCGAGGTATGTACAGTCTTCATTGTGCTGTTATTATCCTAACTCGAACTTCTGTAGTCTCACACTGGCGAGAAGCTTGCTGAATCATTTCAAGAGATGCTGGAACGATATAATCTTCAGGATAAAGTGTGTCTGTCTACCCAATCATCTTTGCTTTGCTGATAAATGACAGATTCTCACATTCACTGGTGACAATGCAGCCCCCAACGATACCCAGACTGAATGCCTTGCTGCCAACCCGAACAATTCCTTTTCGGCTGTCAACCGTGTCTGCTGCTTTAATCACATGCTCAATCTTGCAGTCAAATCAATGCTCCGCCCGTTTCAGAGAGTCAAGAAGGCCGATGGCACTTGGGTCCACTTCAATGTCTCAGATCTCTCCGACATGCCCGAGCTAGAAATTGAAGATTCGAATGACAATGAAGATCTGCGAGAGGACGAAGAAGGGTTTGATGAGGTTCAAGGACTGGATGAAGATGATAGAGCCCTTGCCATCAAGCAACTGGAGACAGTTAAGGATACTATTACCAAGGTATGTTATTCATACTCTCGCTTGACATCTAATTCATTTTTCTAGATACGCTCCCTCTCTTTTGACATCATCAATAGCACGACCATCCTTCTTCCCATCTGGTGGTCTCTTTGTCAACAACACAACCAAAATGTGCGTCATATTCCCCGTGACGTCGCCACCAGATGGAACTCCACCTATGACATGTTGGCGTTCGCAGTCCAGTACCGCTCAGTCATTGGGGCTATGGTCTGACATGAAGACACAACCAGACTTCGCAAGTATGAGTTATCAGCACTGGAGTGGCGTATTGTTGAGGATCGCTGAAGGTAAGTTTAGTCCAAGATTTAGTACTCACTCAACTAATTCGTAATCACAGGTCTTCAAGAATGCGACCCTATTCTATTCATCTGACAAGCATGCAAGCATCTCGAATGTCATCACCACCATGGATCAAATTGATGACCTCATCACTTCGCATGGTTCCGACCAGTCAACTGTCACCTCTATTGCCTCAAATGAAGACGACGATGAACTATGGCAACAGCTGAAGAACAATCCCAGAGTAATGCATCCGTCAGTTCGTCTTGCTATGCTGCTGGCAAAGAGGACAATGAACAGGTATTACTCAATGACTGACAACTCGGAGGTGTATCGTATCGCCATGGGTGGGTTCTCTTTAGCCATTGGCTCATACTAATATCATTTAGTTCTCCATCCAGGACTCAAGCTGGAGTACTTCAAGCAACGGAAATGGGAGTCAGAATGGGTCAAGACTGCCAAGGATATCACCGAACGCCAATTCACTCAGTATATCGCCAAGTATGGCTTGCAGCATGATGCCGAGGAGGCACCAGAGGCAATGGTAAGTTTCCATCTTGCTCAGTACATCTCATGCCATTTTTTTACAGGACAAAGACTCTAATATGGCTGAAAACGATGAGTTCTTCTTTGGAAAGGTCTCACTCACTGCATCATCCTCCAAGCAGGATAAGATAAAGGTTGAAGATGAGTTGAAAACCTACCTGGCTGACGACCTTGTCGACACCTCTGAACCTCTCAAGTGGTGGTGGGATGTGGGCCGCCGACGTTATCCAACTTTGTCACGAATGGCACTGGACTACCATTCTGTTCCTGGTGAGTCTTCTTTTGACTTTCATGTCTGATTTGCTTACTGGTTCAACAGCAACATCTACTGCTGTTGAGTGCCTTTTTTCAAGAGGACGCCAACTTCTCAGTTATACGTGCAACCGTTTGTCTGCGGAATCAGTTCGCCGCTTTCTTTGTCTTGGGGAGTGGGGCCGAAAGGATCTGATTGGTGAGAAGCAGGTTATGCGGGCTGTAAGAGAGAACATGGGACAGGTGGAGAAGGGTGGTAAAGGCAAAGAGAGAGCTTGACAGTGCAGAGGGAGAGTTCAGTTGATAAAGCAGATATCATTGTTACTCTATGCTAATTCATTCAATATTTTACTATATATCAGTGCAGGTTTGCGGGTGGGGTCTGTGGGTCTCATACCTCCGAGACCCCTGAAAATGGCCAGGTGGGGTATGGACCCGACCTGAGATATGCAGGGTCAGGGTCAGGGTCAGGTCCAGGTATGCTCTTTCAGACCCGGACCCGGACCCTTGGTGAACCTTAGGTGTGTTAGCAGGGTTATGTCCTTACAAGCAACCCTGCTAACAGCTTGTTATGGCATTTTTGATGTCCTGCCAAGGGTGCACTTTCTTCCACTCCATCCTGCATGCCAATGTCCCTTAGGCTCTGACTATTTTCATGAGTCATATGTACAGCAATTGAGAATATACAGATCAAGTACTATATACAGTTAAGGGGCAGGATAGTTGAGAGTGGGATGGGCGGGATACCACCCTGGGAAAGTGGTGGGCGTGGTGGCATACAGTCTAGGTGGGTAGGTGGGAGATTTCAAGTCTTTAAGTCCTCCCCTTTTTAGAGGACTTTGAAGGACAGCAAAACTGATGGGATTTGATCTAAGTACATGACTATGTTATCCTATCTAATTAGGTCCTCAGGATGGGCTAATCAGGTGGCTACCTTACTGTTACTACTTACTTTGATCTAAAATAGGGTAGGTCAAAAATAAAATTTTGGCCCTAGCTGCTAACCCTTGGCCCTGACCCACCCATGCTGGTCCAGACACCCCTTGTTGCAAAATGGCCAAAAATGCAAACCCACACCCAAACCTCCTGGACTTGTATGTGAAATATTGCTTGTCTGATGTTCTACTGACTTGTAGCTGGTGGGAAAGAGTTAAAATCAGATGGAAATTTACCTTTGAAAAACCTCTTTTGTCCTGAACCTTGTGAACCTCAGGTTTGGACACCTAATAGGCCCAGGTAACTGCTTATGTACAAGGTGTAACACAACATCAAGTGTCGCTTGGGTGCAAGGGCTTTCACTTCTGGACCCGGGGGGTGCTTAAATATACCAAAACACAACCTTAGTATATACTATGTTGTAGTATGTAATGTAGGCGGGCTCGGGCTGCGGCAAGCTCAGAAGATTCCCAGGCCATATTGACGGTCATGTGTCAAATCAACAAACTTGTGAGCCTACCCAAAGGCCTGGAGCTATGTTTGCTAGTGGTTAATACATCTCTCAACTTAATAAGATGGAGGCCAATCTAAAATGTGCTTCCCATGCGGCTAGAAAGCACCAATGTTGTATACGACACGACAGTCACGTGAATGCCGAGCACAAGTCGCCAAACCTCGCCAAAAACATCTGACACTGTGCTCATTTACATTGTACTTTCTCACCTAATGAGAGGGGATATATAAATATGCCTTGTAGGTCATATATCTGGTTTGCTGAGCTATTGGATGATGGCGCGACAGGATAATCGTGTGACTGTCTCACTAATCGCCAAACTTCGCCAAAAAAACATCCGGAACTGTATTTATGATGGCTAATACACTGTATAGGAGAAATAACAATATAGAAAACATTGATGCTTCTCTGGATGACTTGGCTTCTTCAGTATCTGGGAGTTAGAATTGATCTAGGGCGCGATGCGATGGTCATGTGACCATCGCAATAACACCTCGAACTTTGAATAACTAAACATACAGATGTCTGATCACTTATATATTTCAGATAACAGTATGGATATACTCATTGAACTCTATATCCCAGTGACTCCCCATTCTATTCAAAAATGAAAAAGTGTGAAAAACCCTTATTTCGAAAGGCTTTGTACTCGTTTTTATAGCACTTTGGGCAGTTTTTTTTGTCTAACTGGCTCTCTCTTGGGATGTAGTCCTGGTTACATGTAGTATATACATTTTTGTCCTATTGAAACATTTGTGTGACCCTACAACACGTCTAGAATGTCTCATCTAGGTTCCGACTCGGTACTTATTCCGAGTCAGACAATTATTCAATATCAGTGGATGAATTGTGCTGTAAATGATATATAGGCTGCTCCCTTCAAGCTTGAGCTAGAAATCTTATAATAATCTACATGAATGTCAACATATTCATTATGGAGACTGTAGAATAACTGGGCGAGGTGTTATTGCGATGGTCACATGACCGTCGCGTCGCGCCCTAGATCAATTCTAACTCCCAGATACTGAAGAAGCCAAGTCATCCAGAGAAGCATCAATGTTTTATATATTGTTATTTCTCCTATACAGTGTATTAGCCATCATAAATACAGTTCCGGATGTTTTTTTGGCGAAGTTTGGTGATTAGTGAGACAGTCACACGATTATCCTGTCTAGATTGGTCGCGGTCCGGGCCTGACCCTTTTGGACCCGGCCCTTGGGCCAGGGCCAAGAAGCATATTTTGCTGGCCCCGGACCTGAGGGCCGGGCCAAGGGCCAGCTTTGACTGAGAAATCTGGCCCGGGGTCAAGAGGGTCAGCCCACTGACTCAAATCAGGTGTAAAATTGCGGATTTATTATGAGTTTTCATTCTGAATAATGCTAGAATATCATTTATATACACATAGAAAGTAATTTGGATGCTGTGACATGCTAAAATTGGGAGCTTTGAGTCACATGCTGATCTTTGTAGGTCATTTTAAACCAATTTCAGACCAGACAACATGAGTATGAACATCAATTAGAGAGGTTTTAGACTCTTATAGTAGGTAGCTATCACTATATCATCAAATTTTCGTGTTTTTATAGTTACAGGGCCGAGTCTAGTCAAACTTGGCCCGGCCCTGTTGGCCCTGGCCCTTTAGGTCTGGGCCAGGGGCCACGAATTTTGAAAATTCTGACCCAGGGCCAGGGCCGGGGCCAGCGAAAAAGGTGGAGGGTCAGGCCCGGCCCGGACCGCGACTTGTCTAATCCTGTCGCGCCATCATCCAATAGCTCAGCAAACCAGATATATGACACAAGGCATATTTATATACTGATCCCCTCCATTAGGTGAGAAAGTACAATGTAAATGAGCACAGTGTCAGATGTTTTTGGCAAGGTTTGGCGACTTGTGCTTGGCATTCACGTGACTGTCGCGTCGTATACAACATTGGTGCTTTCTAGCCACATGGGAAGCACATTTTAGATTGGCCTCCATCTTATTAAGTTGAGAGATGTATTAACCACTAGCAAACATAGCTCCTGGCCTTTGGGTAGGCTCACAAGTTTGTTGATTTGACACATGACCGTCAATATGGCCTGGGAATCTTCTGAGCTTGCCGCAGCCCGAGCCCGCCTACATTACATACTACAACATAGTATATACTAAGGTTGTGTTTTGGTATATTTAAGCACCCCCCGGGTCCAGAAGTGAAAGCCCTTGCACCCAAGTGACACTTGATGTCGTGTTACACCTTGTACATAAGCGGTTACCTGGGCCTATTAGGTGATTCCGAGTCCTTACTTTACAGCTGTTTTGAAAACAATTTACGGTTTTCTTACATGAAATTCCCTAACAACCACTATTGATACCTCCGGCCACAGCAACCGTTAGCGAGCGCTAGCATCGGGCTAGTTCC